>JARQOC010000001.1:76095749-76351396 GCA_033576535.1 Allobates femoralis | reverse complement strand
GACTGGTACCACCCACTAAACTCATGAGCTCTGATAAAAGAGAGATTGTGTGGTGCCCCACTGGTCGGTGCGCCACGGAGGGGTACTGCACCCTGATCAGAGTGTGTAGTATCCATGTGACCAGGGATTGGTATGTTAATCTGGGGCCCTTACCACATGCATTCACACACCTAGATCCAGGGGATCAATTTGTTATCCCATTGCTAGTCTTAGATGGGTAGTGAAGAGCGGGAAAAGGTCAGAGTGAGAACATCTGTGAAGAGAAGAACAGGGGACCCTGTGAGAGACTCAGTGGAGGGCACCAAAAAGGACAGTGACCCAGACAGAAGGGAGATCCCCGGGTGTCGGTTAACACCCTAATCTGGATCGGAGCGGTAACCGACCCGGAGGGACCCAGTCCAACAGCGTAGGACTGGCTCCGAGAGCGGTGCAGGAGTTCAGCCCGGAGCCGCCAAACCGGAGAGACGCGAGCTACTCGTGACCAATCCCTGGCATATTTCCCACAAAGGGCCCCGTATAGGGTCATAAACCCCTTAGTAAAGGACTACCTCTACAGAGACCCGTGGGACCGGCAAAGGGCTCTGTGCAGGACCGTGCTAGGAAGGAAAGGAGAGACAGCGGAGTTTGAGGACAGAGGGAGAAACCAGCAGGAACACCACTGAGTGCTTCAAAGAGACATCTTATCCCCTGTTGACTATGCAGGCCAGCTACCAATGACTGTGTACTATTTGAAAGCTGTCTGAAAGCTACTGGTAAACCCGTGCAGAGTCTTTGCAGTGTGTGGTGTCTTATTTCATTGTGCCAGGGAATGTCACATTCCAGTCTCATCAGCAGAGACTGCATCAAGCTTCCACCTGCAGAGCCGCCTTCCAGTGAGAGATCCATTCATCCAACCCTGCCACAGGAAACCTGCTCCACCCACGGGGAGCAACAACATCTGGCTGCAGCATCATCATCCCCAGAGGTCTAAAATCAGCACCGGTATCATTACCGGGTACCGTAAGTGGCCTCAAAAACTTTATTTTATTTTGTTTCTGTTATTTTACACATTTTTCAGCGACCACCACGGCCACAGTCCCGGTCACCAGCCGCCAGTTACAACATCTTTAATCAACACCCGTGTATCTGAGTACCCCAAGAGCCCTGGGGTCGGTCAATTGAACAAGTCGTAATGAAACTTCCCTTAAAAGTGTGTATTGTAATAAAAGTGATCAGCTCCTCTTGCTCTATAGCATGCTGCAAAGAGACTGGACTTATATGGCTTCCTTTAAGAAGGGTAACTTGTTACTGACCATTTCTCCTTCGCTAGTTGTGATTACGGGTAGGATGCTCAGGCTCATTGGCCCCTTTGTAGCTTTTTTACTTTATGTTCCTGACAGTTTGTTGAAGAAATTGCCCCCAACAGAAGCCTTAGCTGCCTACGATATTAATCCAAGCCTACTTTGTGCTGGCCTGCTCTTTTTTTGCAACAGATGTTTGGTGCCCACTCAGATAAAAGAATCAGTGAAGTTATCAGGGGGAAATTGACTGATGAGCCTCAGATATTTTTGTGGATTTATTTTTTATGAATCCCATTTTACATATACAAAGTGCATGTAACAAAGACATAATTCATGCAATTCAACACCTAGATTTTTATGTAAAATACTGTTAAGCTTTATTTGACACTTCAGAATGATATAAAACCTCTCGACAAACAATAGCTTGTTACAACAGACGTGTTATGGGTAAAAGTGGTATGCTGAGTCATAGGCTATTGTTGTGTGTGAGTGAGGACCAATCTAATGGTACCAAGGAAAATAAGTATTTCATAATGCATATACAGGAAAAAACATACGGTAGTTGCAAATGAGAAGCATGTGGAGAGTTTTACAGCTGATATACAGTACTACAGAGTGCACAAGGATCGTGAGATCAGCTAAACAAAGTAATATATGTTGTAAATCCAAAAAAAAGAGGAAAAAATGAGCAAATACCTAAAAATAAATAAACAAATTGCAATAGTGCATAAGAATAAAAATAAGATACTTAGTAAAATTATTTTTATCAATAAAATATAAAAGCCACCCCACCACATCAAGGTGACCCTATCGGGACGGTTCTGTCTTAGCATCAAATATTAAAAACATTACCGGATGTCAAGTGATGTAACTGTAATAAGGATAAAGCAGGACCAGGGTCCCCCCCAACAGGGAATACCTAGTAATGGGAAGATATTTACACATAATGTCTAGCTCAGAAAAGGCAGGCCACAT
This sequence comes from Allobates femoralis, assembly GCA_033576535.1. NCBI lineage: Eukaryota > Metazoa > Chordata > Amphibia > Anura > Aromobatidae > Allobates > Allobates femoralis. The sequence continues at coordinate 76,349,141 of JARQOC010000001.1, read as the reverse complement.
TGATTGTAAAAAAAAATCACAAAGAAAACAGAAACAACAAAACAAACTGGAATGCAAATATAGGTATGCAATATGTAGGTGCATGTTCACGTGGGTCAAAAACAGCAAACTAAAGAAAAGAAGCAAAAATAAGCAAATACCCTAAAATAACATTAATTTACATAGTGCAGTTAATTCCATAGCGCTTTACATACATTGGCAACACTGTCCCCATTGGGGCTCACAATTTAAACCTCCCATCAGTATGTCTTTGAACTATGGGAGGAAACAGAGAACCCAGAGGAAACTCACACAAACATGGTGAGAACATACAAACTCCTTGTAGATGTTGTTCTTGATGGGATTTGAGCCCAGGACCCCAGTGCTGTAAGGCTGCAGTGCTAACCATTGAGCCACCGTGTCGCCCCATAAGTGAATAAATTGCAATAGTGCATGAAAATAAAAATAGGGTACTTGGTGAAATTATTTTGATCAAAGAAATGTAAAAGCCACCCCACCATGTCAAGGTGACCCCATTAGGATGATGCAAAACTGGAGTTCAAGATTAGAGATGATTGAACCTTTCAAGGTTTGCATGAAAAAACTTCCTGGTGTGGAGCAAACCTGTTCAGATTCATAGTTCTGGGTGCTTTATGTTTGCAAATCCCTGGGGCGAGCATTAGTGTTTGCCCAGTGCAGCCACGTGCAGTGTTAGATCGGCTCTCAATGGGGTAAAAGCACAGTTTTTAGGTGTAGCGTATGTCCAAGACTAATTAAAATAGCAAAAAAGAAATCCACATTTTCCCACCCCTGAAGTGATTTACTTATTGCCGTCAAAAACTGACAATATTCACAAGAACCAGCAGAATTATAGATAAAGTTCTGGATTATGGTACAAATTGTAACTCAGGATCAGTACAATATAATTCATGGTACGGGTTTACAAAGCTAGTAATTTAGCATATCCATGCCCTTACATTGGTATTCTTTTACCCTTTGCCTAAAGGGAATCTTTCACCAGTTATATACCACCTAATCAGTTATATACCACCAGTTATATACCACCTATTAGGTGGACTATAGGGTCAGATACCCTGATTCCAGTGATGTGTCAATTAAAGGGTTGCTTGCTTTAGTTTTGATAAAATCACTGTTTCATCAAAAGCTGACCACTAGAGTACTGGTAAACCTGCTACCATGTAGGCCTCATATTCTTGAGCTCTGTGTGACCATGCTCCCACCACTGATTGGCAGCTTTCTGTTAATGCACAGTGTACACAGAAAGATGTCAGTCAGTGGTGTGGGCGAGGCTATACAATGCTTAGCATTCAGAGAACTGATTAATCTTCAGAAGCTAAAACAGTTGTTTTATCAAAACTGCAGCAAGTAGCCTAGTAAGTGATAAATCACCGGCATCAGGTGTCCCTGCCCCTATTTTATGCTGCACTCAGATAACTGAGCAAAAACCTGGTAACAGACTCCTTTTAAATGGTTTATGGTTAGTGATGAGCGAGTATGCTCGGCGCTACTCGGTACTCGCACGAGTATCTCGGTACTCGGGTGCTCGGCGAGCACCGAGTACTGCCGAGATGCTCGGACTGCTCGGTAATAAATAGCGATCTGAGACACATACACTGCTCCCTTCAGTGCACACAGTGAGCTGGCACCATACAGGGAGCAGATTAATTGATAGGATCCCTCTGGGGCCACAGCAAGGTGTGATATGCTGCGGCGATTTGAAAAAGCCCACCCTCCGCCCTTTTCCGGAATTACTCGTTTTATAACCGGAAGTCTGTGGGCGAGCCTGTCACTCATTGACTTACATTGGGCTCGGTGCTCTGGCCGAGTACAAGAGTATCTTGAGATGCTCGGCCAGAGCACCGAGCACCGAGCACCCGAGCATTTTACTGCTCGCTCATCACTATTTATGGTATGTGACACTCCTTATTTAATTTCAATATGGAATGTACAGTATATCTTGTAGTGGTACAAGAACATCCATAATACACCATCATCTGTTTTCCTTTGTTACAGGGGGAAAACAAATTTTCATAATAGACTTATCATTGGAAAAGGAAAATAGTGTATAGACTGAAGATTATATAACAAGCACCTATTCTTCCTACCGTATTTCTCTTTTACCTTTGACATTCTACCACTTCATTAACCATAATGACACAAGCACAATAATCTTCCCATAATCTTAATATCTAGAGCAATATCTTAATATCTTGTCACTAAAGGTATGAAATGATTTATGGCTTAAATACAACAGTAATTTACGGTATGTTGGAATAAGCAACTAACCTTGGATTTTGTAAGGATTTGTTCACAAACTACTTAATCTTGTTAGGAAGAAAAAGTAATCTGGACTTTATAAATGGTATAGGGTAATATGTGTGCCAACTCCTGATAACTGCTAGAGAATAGGCCAAATTCCAATATATAATCCCCTTACATGATGTTACAGTCAGATCCGAACTCATGCACATAACGCTGTATAGCAATATAAGCTCTGAGTTGTATGGAGCTTAGAAGTCTATGCTTCATACCATACTGTTTGGTACGGTATGGACTAACTCCAAGCATGTGCTATGTACCTGGGCCCTAGATGCATCACACAACAACCTGTGACTGGGCTACAGAGGAATACGAAGAAGCTTACCATAGGACTTTCAGTAAGTCTCTGTCCAACCATTGACACCCTGCAATCATGTTGAGGAAGGGGAAAGAGGTTAATGAGCCTGAATCTAATGGGAATAGTGGGTGTGTGCTCCATACAATCACAACCGACTTACACCTTATGGCCAATTTACACGCGGCAACAGGAAGATAGAAAACGGCAGGTGTCGGAGACAATTGTACCTTTTACCTTCAATACACCTTGAAGTGGCTGCGTGTAATTCAGGTATCTGCAAGGTGTTTTGAAGGTAAAAGGTACAATTGTCTCCGACACCTGCCGTTTTCTATCTTCCTGTTGCCGCGTGTAAAGTGGCCATTACAGTACAGCAGATGTTGAGTGTGGGTTAATAGGACACCACAGGGACTTTGCGAGCTATCATACATGTTTGAGTATTGTAGATGTGCTATGTATATCATTTTGAGGTTTGGCTGTCTGCTATCTCATCCTTCTTTTCTGCTTGATCTCTATACTTTTACATGGACAAAACAGAGTTCAGCATCTTTCCCTCCTCCTCACACTTACTCTCCACCAGACCTATCCATCAAAGTCAATGGCTGCTCAACCTCTCCAGTCCCACATGCTCACTGCCTCCGAGTAACCCTTGACTCTGCTCTCTTCTTCAAGCCACATATCTAAACCCTTACTACCTCCTGCTTTCTCCAACTCAAAATTATTTTCCAGATCTGTATTTAGCCTTACAATGGAACTGCAAAAACACTAGTGCATTCCATCATTATTTCCTGCCTTGACTAGGCAACCTCCTATCTCTGGCCTCCCCTCTAACCCTTTTGCATCCCTCCAATCTCTCCTAAACTCTGCTGCCTGACTAACCCACCTGTCCCTCCACTATTCCCCGGCCTCTGATCTCTTCCAATCCCTGCACTGGCTTCCCATTGTCCAGAAACTCCTGGTCAAAACCCTAACTATGACATGCAAATATCTAGGAATAGAGAGAGACAAAGAGCGCAAATGGGTCTTATCGTTTAAATAACATCATTTATCCGTGGGTGTATATGCTCACATGGTTTGGTTGTGCTAACCCACAACCGGCATGCTCGCCTGGACAGCTGCCGCCGGATCTGCACTTCCACATGCACAGTGGTGTTGTATTCAAATCCAAAGGAGTAGTGCTTAGATGATCGGCGCTGCTGTCAGAATGAATAAGAAGGAACACAAAGCTTCTTAGGATACTGCTGCTTTATTCCCTATGTGTTTCGGTGCTGTCCAGCACCTTCCTCAGGAGTACAACTCAGATTAAATATGGTCTCCGATACTTACCTATATGCAACCTCTGATCCTCACAAGATCTGCTCTCTCCCCTCTTATTCTCTTCTTCCCGCAACCACTTACAAAACTCCTCCCGTGCATCCACCATATTCTGGAATGCTCTAGCTCAATGCATAAGACTCTCACCCAGCATGGAAATCTACAATGATCATCCAGTCCCGCTATACACGCTTGCCATGACAGCTTCACCTTCGCCTACTATATCCTCACCCATCCCTTGTTGCTGTGAGCCATTGTGGTCAGGGTCCTCTCTCCTCCTGTACCAGGCTGTGCTTTTATTGTTCATGATACCCCCATTTGGCTTGGTCACAATAGACGTTTTCAGCCTCACTGCTAAATTCTTAGTGATTTTATGCAGAAGCGACACCGATACCGGTGTCCACTTCAGCAGAACGGTGAGCCACAGGCAGCCATTCATTACCTGTACCGCGGCTGCACACACTCCGCTTCTGTGGCCATTATCAGTGGTGCCCAGGAAACGTTCCAGCCAAAGTTTCCTGTGCACCCCTGAAAAGCGCCCCCGAAGGAGACTGTGTGCAGCCGCTTCAGAGTAAGATTGGCTGCCTATGGATCTCCGTTCTGCTGAAGCGGACACTGGTGTCGGTGCCCGCTTCTGTCCACCTCTGCAGAAAATCACTAAGATTTTAGCGTGACATTGAAACCGTCTATGTGTGACCCTAGCCTTTCACATGTAAAGCACCATGGAATAAAAAGCCTAATAATAATAATAATAATAATAATAATAATAATAATCTGTACATTATCTCAAAAGTAGAGCTGTTACGAAAAATGAAAGACATATTCTGATTCAGAGAACTGAATACAGCTAACATCAAGTCTAATAGCTTAGAAACCTGGATACATATTACCAAACAGATGTTAACATAGCAATAAGACATTTAATTTATACTGCTGAGATTGCAATGATATCATCTTACCACAATGGGGGAGTTCATTGCGGAGGCAAAATAAAGGTGATGTTTTGTGCTTATTGTGGCCTACACACATAGAGGAAACCTGCATTCTTTCCAAAAGATGATGAAAGTGTAACAAATGGAGACTTTAAATCTCTGATGACATTGTGATCTCCATAACGTCCAAATGTATAAAGGGAAGTTGCAGAGTGCCCTCTAGTGATAATCAGGTGTATGGCACTGGATGTGCTGGAATGCTGAACCTCCGCTGGTGCTGGAGGACAGTTCAGCTCCATTAGGTCTAGTTTAGGATTCACATAGTATTGATTTCAGATGAAGGACAAAATGCATTCCAAGAAAAATAACATTTTATTAATGCCATCTGCTCAGTGCAAAACCCTCATATATTTATCTGAAAGGACAAGGTCTCCTTCCCAGATTAAAATCTGTTACTGAAAGGTTTGCTCAAAATCTGTTAAAAGTATGAAAATTCCCATATCCCCGTCTAATGAGTCAGATGCTGTTTTTGGCTGCAGATTTAAAACATTACCGTAACGGCGGCCTACGACATCTGTAATTGATATTCTTTATCAATTTCTTCTCCCCTTATGATTATGTTATGATAATATGATCCCCCATGAAAAAGAGAATTCAGGGCATGAGACAAGACAAGCCTTCATTACTCGCTTGTGTTCAGTCCAGAAAGCCAAGAACATATACTGTAGATCCGTGACTCGGTACAGCTCAGTGGGTTGATCCGCTTAACGGGATGCACATGACTTGAGTATTTGCAGCACTTCTTTCTGGAGGGAAAAAAACTATAGTGTTTGCAGGAAAACCTTTTCTTAAAATATGTGTACTTCATATGCATGTTGTTTGAATTCGTATGACTGCGTGAAAAACATTGCAAAAAAAATGAATTAATCAATTTTCTGCAAATTTGAACATCAATTCTGCAGGAAAAAATAAATATCAGTTCAGAAATCTTATTCACCTTTCCAGTACTACAAAACATTGTAAATTGGTAAAAAAAGAAAATAGCAGCAAAGATGCAACATGTGAACAATCTCCAATTTATTTACTAATTATTTCCCTTTCCTTATATTGTAACAGCATCTCCTGCATCTCATGTAACAATGTTATCATCTACATCTCGTCATCAGGGAAATAAGGCTCCAATTCTCATTTTTCTTACTCAAATCAACAATGACCAGTTTTAGAAGAAAATTCAACCTCCTGATTGCCCAACAGAGCAACTGGTCTTCTAGACCCTGAGGCTCCTGCTCCCTCCCTACACATGGCAATTACATGATCATTGAGTGCAGAGGAGGAAGCACTGTCAGTATTCTAGGTAGTACAGTGATCAGAAAGGCACAGAAGATTTTAAACAAACAAAAAACAACAACTCTGCCTTCTCTATAAAGAGCAGTTTCTCTATGGGGAGTCTGGCTATGTCTGAGCAGCTTGTCTATGGGGAGTTTGATTGTGTCTGAGCAGCTTCTCTATGGGGAGTTTGGTTGTGTCTTAGCAGCTTCTCTATAGGGAGTCTGGCTGTGTCTGAGAAGCTTCTCTATGGGGAGTCTGGCTGTGCCTGAGCAGCTTCTCTATGGGGAGTCTGGCTGTGTCTGAGCAGCTTTTCTATGGGGAGTCTGGCTGTGTCTGAGAAGCTTCTCTATGGGGAGTCTGGCTGTGCCTGAGCAGCTTCTCTATGGGGAGTCTGGCTGTGTCTGAGCAGCTTCTCTATGGGGAGTCTGGCTGTGTCTGAGAAGCTTCTCTATGGGGAGTCTGGCTGTGCCTGAGCAGCTTCTCTATGAGGAGTCTGGCTGTGTCTTAGCAGCTACTGTATTATTCTGTGACATTTCAAAACATTGCTGCACAGTATAATGTCAACTACCTGTAGGTGAAAGGTGGGTGCTAACCTATCAGTTTATTTCTGTAGAGTTGGCCAGGGACAACTGGGGTGGACATATTTCTGGACCCTCTTTGACAGACACCGCCTGCATATAAATGCACACATTTACATAGATGTTCACATTAGATGCTCATTAGTGATGAGCGAGTGTAATTGTTACTATTTGCTACATGCACGGATAGTACATTATTCGCTATACTCGTTACTCGGCTCATGAGTGATGTGTCAATCATTGTCGATCTCATGCAAATTGACAGCTCCCTTCAGTACACAAAGTGAGCCAGAGCCCCAGTGAGAGCAGAATAAATGTTAGGCTGTCTCTGGGGGGCACAGAAAGGTGTTTTAGACATTATGACTACTAGGATTGCTACCCTTATTGGGTGGCATTAGAGTTTTTCACTTCCTCACTAAAGTGACAATATGCATATTTACAAGAGGGGCATTGCGGCTATAAGTCTCCTTATTAGCTTATCTGTTTCCTTATGTCAGCAGGCAGATTCCTCTGCATGAGGAGAATAGCTAGTTTCCCAGACCTTGTCTCAGCCTCACATACAGTCAGGTCAGAATTCCCACACACTACACTGATCAGGGGCAGTCACCCCGAAACACAGTGTCTGCAGTTTGGGGTTCTCATCTGGCACAAATCCCAAGTCATATTAAAAGGCTTGTTAAAGACTCGATTATGACTACAAGAATTGCTGCCCTTATTGGGTGGCATTAGAGTTTTTCACTTCCTCACTGAAGTGACAATTTGTTTTAGACATTGAAATTTAAAAAAGCCCACCCTCCCGCTCTGTCCCGGAAATACTCGTTTTGTAGACGGATGTGTGTCGGCGGAGCCTATTACTAATTGACTAACATTAGACTCGCTATTAGGACGAATATGCAAGTATTAAAAACTACGTGAAACGAGTATAGCAAGTCCAAATAAATCACTACTTGTTCATCACTAATGCTCATATATACAATATTTCACAAAAGTTAGTACAATCCTCACATTTATGTAAAAAAAAACTAATCTTTTCAAGGGAAAATGCTGAAGAAGTGACACCTTGATACAATGTAAAGTTGTCCATGTACAGCTTGTATAGCAGTGTATATTTGGTGTGCCCTCTAAATAACTCAACACACAGCTATTAATGACTAAACTGCAACAAAAGTGAGTACACACCTAAGAGAAAATATCCACATTGTGGCAATATTCTGTGTGGCTAGCATTATTTACAACCACTTTCTAAACCCTCTTTGGCATGGAGTTCACTACACCTTTACAGATTGCCGCTAGAATACTCTTCCACTCTTTGATGATCATATAATGGAGCTAGTGGATGTTAGAGACCTTGGGCTTTACCACCTTTAATTTGAAGATTACACGCAAATGTTTAATAGGGTTAAGGTCAGGAGACATGCATGGCCAGTATAGTAGCTGTACCCTCATTTCTTTAGCAGGGCTAAAGAAACTTTAGGTCTTGTTCTGGTCGTTATCATGTTGTTATCAGGGAGTGGTTCACGTTCTTCTTCAGTGTAACCCAGAACATGTTGGTATTCGTGTTTCCCTCAATTAACTGTAGGTCTCCACATCCGGCTGCACTCATGTAGCCCCAAACCACCCCCACCATGCTTGACTGTAGGCAAAACACTCTTGCCTTGTACTCCTCACCTTTTTGCCGCTACACCATCTGAACCACATAAGATTATCTTGATCTAATCATACCACAGTTCCAGTAATCCATATCCTTAGTCTGTTGTCATCAGCAAATTGTCTGCAGACTTTCTCATACATCATCTTTACAAGAGGATTCCTTCTAGTATGACAGCCATGCAGACCAAAATGATGCAGTATGCGGAGTATGATCCCAACACTTACAGGCTGATCACACACCCCTTTACTCTCTGTACCATGCTGGCAGCACTCATACTCACAGATCACAGCTGATTCTATGTTTTGTTGCCCCACTGCTAGTAAGTCAAAACCAGGAGGGGAAACAATTAGAGAAATAGTATAATAGAAACATGGACAAAATGTCTGCATTTTTTCCTGACTCCTGGTTTTGCCTTACAAATAAGAACGTAAAAAAACCTCTTCAAATACTAAATATGTGCTCATGGCCTAACTGTAAGGAGTGCTGGTGTAGTAGTCAAAAATAGGCTCTGGTGCCTGGGGCCTTAAGGACTTCAACAATAATATAAATGACACAATTCAAGTCGATGACCCTGTCAATTGATCGTTTGTACTGAGTAGATGTGTTTATGATCAGGCCAAAGAGCTTTCCCAACACTTAGGGTACCGTCACACGCGGCAATATTGCATGCAATTTCAATGGCAATTTGCTGGTTGCAGTGAAATCATGGACACATCCTCTATTTTCTTGCCGTGTACAAATGTAACAATGTGCCCATGATTTCACTGCAACCAGCAAATTGCCAGTGAAATTGCCTAGCAATATTGCGTCGCGTAACGGTACCCTTAATGCTTTGGGATAAACCTTGGGACCAGATGTTTTTTGGCTCTCGTCCTATGTTTCACAAGCTAGAGATCTGTCAAGGTCTTTGGTCACTTCCACCATGGGCTGGTTTTACAATCAGTCAAGGTCAGGTGTTTTAGGAAACGCCTGCTCCTTTCAGGAGCCACTATTTTTCCCATTCACTTTAATGGTGTCTGGTAGCAACCTGTTGCTTTAGGATGCTACCTGACACCATTAAAGGTAATGGGCAAGAAAAGGGTTCTTGAAAGGAGTAGGTTTTTGCTGAAAAACCGGATCTTGTCTGATTTGAAAAAATAACAAAACGGTAGAGTGAAACCAGTTTTATTTTGGAGACATTTATAGCTCAAGGTAAAGAGGAGCAGAGAGTCTTAAGGTACTGTTACACACAGAGATATCTCTGGAGACATTGCTTGCAACTCACTGGTTGCAGTGAAATCATGGACACATTCTTCCATTTTGTTGCCGTGTACAAATGTAACAATGTACTGCAACCAGTGAGTTGCAAGCAATGTCTCCAGAGATATCTCTGTGTGTAACAGTACCTTTATACTTGTTCAATGGACCACTTAACAAGAGGCATGGCTTTAGGTATTGATGGTATACAGACCACTTTTTTACAGCTAAAATAACCCATTATGGTAAGCCTGAACTGGTCACACAGTAGGTAAAGAATAATGAGTACCTTTCATTTTTTTTTCCCATCCAAGTAATGACTGAGATGTAGTTTATGGAGTACACTATGAGCTATTTGATTAGTTGAGTTTATCACCCTATCACCCACATCAGGTACCTGGGCTAGCCTTAAGCATTGCTGTTGCATCTAATCAATGTGATAGAATTGCCGTTGCGTTCGCCAGCTAAAAGGTGCAAGGGCCCAATAACTAGAAGGAAATAATACAGAGACTCTGATGAAATTGCATTTCTGCTGTATCCTAATCCTTGACACAGTTCTGATTCATTCTAAATGGGATCAAGCAAAGTACATTGCGCTCCTTCCCAACCGCATGCAATGCTGAAGGCCTCCACCGTATTTACAGTAAACCAAGGCAATGTCATCTACCCTAACGCCGTTTGATTTACTTTCCCTAGCGAGTTGTCCAAACTGTTTTCTGTTTCATTTGCTGGGATTACCATCTGAATGTAAGCAACGTCCAACCTTCCCATATCATAATCCAATTAATATAATCACGTTTAGCGCATCAGGGGAAATGACATTCTAAAGGTAATTTATGTATAGCAATGCTACCCAGCCCCCTCCTGCACCTGCTGAGTGGAGGATCTTTGTTCAGCTATTCAATTACTATGCAAGACAGGATGGAAAAAAAATCCCTAGTGTGAATATTCTGTATAAACCTGTCATATAACAAAGGGTATCGCTGATATTGTAGTGCTAGCATCCCACGGAGGTCAACAGTGCACCACAAATATGTAATGTAATATATATTTAATGCAGAGTATCAATTATGTGATGGCTGACAGAATATTATATGGTTATTTTTGGCTTACAAATTCTAATATTGGCTTGGAACTTGACTCTATATGTTTTAGAACTCAAATCGAATGTTTTGTACGATTGTATGGCTGTCCTTGAAAGAATGAGTAATGATAATTGCAGAGGAGGACATATCATTGATGCAACCTGTACGTCTGCACAGGGACTCCAGAGTTAAGGAGGCCAATTTCTACTTCCATAGCTGTGAAATTGTGCATTATGATGAGCTAATGAACTGCAAAGGGCCCATATGTTGTACTTGCACAGGGGCCCTCTTCCGTCATTGTCTGCCATTGGGTAATTCCCTACCTTTCGGCTAAACTCTGGAGTCCAATAAGGCCTCATTCAGATGTCTGTTGGTGCAAGTGTCATCAGTGTTAGGATTTGAGTTTCTTCAGTGTTTGGTCAGTGTGTCCATTTTTTACCATCAATTTTGCCTTTGTGTCGGGCCCCACGGGACTGGGGTACTCGGTTCCGGACCGGACGGTACTGGGGATGTCACGGGTGGCTTGGTCGGGACCGTGTCCCTGGCTCGGCAATAAAAGGGGAATTATTTACAAGGGGATTTGTCACGGGTGACGCCACCCACTTGGTGCGGCCAGTAATGGGGGCCGCCGCTGTTGCAGAACCTCCGGGGGTGATGTGAGGGCAGCGAAGATGGTATAGTTCCAGTGGGGGGAACTGTATCCCCTGGGGCAGTAAGGGTGAAAGTCTATTGGGGTTATAAATGGTGGAGAAGGGTTAAAGGACACACACTCACGTTTGGTAGACACTAATGCAATTCTCTTCTTCTCCTGATGCTGCAGAGCTGACAGGCTGGATCTGTAGGGAGGAATCGTCTCTGTGCTGAATCTGGAGCAAAGGTCGCAATCAATACACAGACTCACAGTTTTGCTGTTTTCCAAAGCTTTACTGCAGATGTTGTTGCAGGTTATAGTCCACGGAGTCTGTAATGGGGCTAAGCTCTCTCCCAACCCTGTCCGGGGTCGTCAGCGTCCTTATGCTGCACTGTGTGTGTGTGTCCCGACTGCTGCTATTAGCTGAGCTGCTGGGATTCCTCACGTCTCTCTGTATTCTGCTGGTACCACTTGGCTAGGCAACTAGAGTCCTCTATGCTGTGCTGACCCCTCCATGTTGCTTCGCTCTGGTACTAGGGGGCATCTAGAGATCCCACTGTTCCTGGATTCACTGTGCTGTGTGTGCCAGACACAGTACCGGATCCAGTGTCCGTTCTGTGCGTTCTTCTGGGGCAAGTGAAGGTATCACTCCAGCTCCCAGAAGTGTTCCTCTGTCTTTCGTTCTCTTGTTCCTCTGACCCTTGCTAGGTCTGCACTGAGCTAACTCTGCTCTGTGTCCTCTTCACAGCCCTGCTCCGAGCTGAACTGAGCTCTCCCTCATGGGCAAGAGTATATAAGGAAGCAGGTGGTGCTCCCCCTCTTGCCCAGAGGTGGTAGTGTTTGTCAGTGTGTAGTGGGGGAGAGAACCCATGTGATGTTATTGTGGCACATTAACCCATGGGGTGCCACATTTGCACGTATCTATGGATGCATAAAAAAGTCACAAAGCTTGTCCATTCCTTTTAATCACGGACAGCCCATTGACTATACAGTAATGCCACCCAAGTGCTGGTTGTGATTTTCATACCCTTATAATGGTGATCATTACCCCTCATATAACAGACTTGTGTCTGTGATGTCTTTGCAGACACAAAGTCTGTAAATAAATGCAGACATGTGAATTGTATCATAATGGTACCACGTTTTCTGTGAAAATGATGGATAGAACACAGGTGTGAAAATTGGACATCTGAAAGAGGCTTAGGTAATGTTTTGCAATTTACTCCCTTTTTCAGATTACAAGCACAATGGGTAAAGAGAGACAACATCCACATGGAGCTGCAGGGGTGTCAGTCGTATCTATACACAGCAGCGCAGGATGCCTCCATGGGACTGGTAGATGTGGCAGGGGTAACAGTAGTCATCCTGGTCAAGGGTTTGACTGCCTACACCCCGGCACGCTACACACTATGTGGGGAGTCTTCATCTATTTTCATTCTCCTAACATTTCCTGACTCTAGGTCAGCTTCAGCTATTCGGTTGCTACTGTATTATCACAGAGAAATAGTCAACCACAGCATAAAACCAATAGTACTTTGCCAGGAACGATGTTGATACAAAATCCACAAAGGACAACATAGGACACACACTGATGTTGTCATCTACATTGTCTTCTGGTCTTTCTAATGCTTCCATCATTATAATGACCGGACCCACCCTGCTGCATGCTGACCTCCAAGCTTCCCAGAGTATGGTTAGGCATGGCTCTACTCTGACAGTTCTTCTGCACAGGTCAATGTAGTATGCTATGAAGCTAGTCGAATGACCAAGCAAGTTTGATGATGTACATGGCTCCAACTCTATGAGCTGTTTCTGGCTCACCTTTCTTCTGATGGTAGCCTCATCACCTCCCTCTTTTTCTTCTCTGCACTTGCCAGGTACCAGGTAGATGCTAATGCCCTCACTGTTCTTCCTTAGTCTGCTCCATGATGACCCAGTCACTTTTGGATCTACATGTAATCTACTTGTCTTTCTACCACCACCATAGGCTTTCTATAGCCTTTCTCTCGCTCAGCGTGTGTCCTACACCAACTGTAGCTTCACAACAGGAGCCTGAACCATAAACAGGAAAACCCCCTCCAATCTACATTATACTGCGCTCTAGTGAGCAGTCTAAACTCTTAATACTTCTAGTTCCTTACTAAACCCTAGGTTTCCCACACTGTAGAGTGACTCCTAGAGGTAACCTGTATTAAAACAACCGTTCTACATGAAAGACCAGCATGAATTAAAGTTCCGCATAATTTACATAAAAACTGTAGATATCTTCAGTGGAGAAGCACTTGTCTCTTCTTGGCATTGTTGTTGACTGGATTTCACTGCTGAAGCCCTGTTAACAAAGGCTGGGACAAGCAACACAGGAGCATTAGGGGCTTCAATGAGTTAATAATAACAATATACTGTATTTTTTGCATTATAAAATGCTCTTTTGTTCCCCCACATTTTGGGGGAAGTGGGGGGTGCGTCTTATAATGTGAAACTAGTAGCTGTGCAGTAGGGGAGGTGGGGGGGCAGGGGGCTCACTGTGAAGCAGTGACCTGTGGCTGGGACAGGCTGCAGCTGTGAGCCATGGTCATGTGGGGCCGCTCATTAGGCTCATGCAATATGCGCTGCACCCGCTGTCAATCACCAGCGGGGGAGCAGCGCATATGACAGGAGCGTGGTGGGAGGGTCCACATCCGCTGGATGCGATCCTGTGAGCATAGTCAGTGCTTTCTATGCTTTCATTGTGATGTCATACTCGCCTCTCCATCGCCTCCTGCAGGTGGTGCCATCCCTGCTGTCTATGCTGTGCAGGCATCCGATCCTGTGAGCGTCGCTGCATAGTGATGTCTTACCGCGTGCTGCTCACAGGACTGGATGCTGGTATAAGCAGACGGAGGGATGGATTGCTGCAGCCTTGGGAGCGATGGAGAAAGGTGAGTATGATATTATTTGTTATTTTTTAAAGTGTGTGCCAGCATGGGGGCCAGTGTGTGCCAGAATGAGGGACATAAATACCATCATGGGGGGGTCATGTACCAGGATGGGGGACATATATACTGATTGTAACACCGACACTGCCATTATAAGACTGATCCCATTTAGCATTAAAAATTTATTTTTTTCTCTTTTTCTTTACCAAATTTGGGGGTGCATTTTATAATTAGGTGCGTCTTATAAAGTGAAAAATACGGTAATTTGTTATTTTCAAAGCAAGCATTGCTTTGTCCTATAATGTTAAACTAACAATCCCATGAAAACCATGGATACTAAAAGTAGAAAGGTACAGTTTTAGAAACCATGTTTTCAAATACCCCGTAAGAGAATTGTATTTTAGCTAGATGGAAGGTCAGTGGTCACATATTCTGTACCATTGTCTATTACATAGAGTGGAAGGCAGCATATAAGAGCATCTTACATTACAGAATACCCATTATGTTCATGCAATATATCATATTTTTTGGATTATGAAACACACTTTTTGTCCCCACAAATTGGGGGGAAAATGAGGGTGCATCTTATAATCCAAACATTGCTTACCCGGGGGTTGCGGTGGCGGTTCAGTGCTGGTACAGGAGGATGTCAGTAATGGGGCAATGCTTGTGGGCGTGGAGCTAGGGGTGTCAAAGTATTTAGCGGTGTGCAGCAATGTTTGGCAGGCATTGATAATTCTGGGTAATGGCAAATGACAGTGGTGACAGAGCAGGCACAGCTAATGATCTCAGAGAACTGGGAGCTTGATCTATCCCTGCACTGCGTCTACTGGATGGACTTTAAGAAAATGGCTGCAGAGGAGGCGCATGCACAAATTGAGATTTTGGTTATCCAAGAACTTCATCTGCACCTGTGCAGCCTCAGCAGCCATTGGCCAGTACCTAGAAGTATCAACACTGCCGCACACTGCTGTGACACCCTCAGCTCCAAGCCCGCAAGCATTTCCCCACTTCTGACATCCACCTCCTTCCACCTCCCATCCACATCCATTCCTGTCAAACTAATCTGATAATCTTCTATGAAGTAAGTTCTGGACTGGACCAAAGAAATACAGTGGATGTGGTGTATATGGACTTTTCAAAAGCTTTTGATACGGTGCCACACAAAAGGTTGATACATAAAATGAGGGCAATGGGGATAGGGGAAAATATGTGTAAGTGGGTTAAGAACTGGCTTAGTGATAGGAAACAAAGGGTGGTTATTAATGGAACATACTCAGAATGGGTCACAGTTAACAGTGGGGTACCACAGGGGTCAGTGTTGGGCCCGCTTCTGTTTAATACATTTATTAATGACCTTGTAGGGGCATACGGAGTAGAATCTCAATATTTGCAGATGACACTAAACTCTGCAGGGTAATCAATACAGAGGAGGACTATTTTATATTACAGGAGGATTTATGTAAACTAGAAGCTTGGGCTGCTAAATGGCAAATGCGCTTTAATGGGGATAAATGTAAAGTCATGCACTTGGGCAGAGGAAACAAAAGGTATAATTATGTGCTTAATTGTAAAACACTGGGCAAAACTGTCACTGAAAAAGACCTGGGTGTATGGGTAGATGACAAACTCACATTTAGTGGACAGTGTCAGGCAGCTGCTGCAAAGGCAAATAAAATAATGGGATGCATTAAAAGAGGCATAGATGCTCATGAGCAGAACATAATTTTACCTCTATACAAGTCACTAGTGCGACCACACTTAGAATACTGTGTACAATTCTGGTCTCCGGTTTATAAGAAAGACATAGCTGAACTAGAGCGGGTCAGGAGAAGAGCGACAAAAGTCATTAGAGGATTAAGGGGTCTGCAATACCAAGACAGGTTATTAAACTTGGGGATATTTAGCTTGGAAAAACGAAGGCTTAGGGGTGATCTTATAATAATGTATAAATATATGAGGGGACAGTACAGAGACCTTTCTAATGATCTCTTTACTCTTAGGCCTGAGACTGGGACAAGGGGGCATCCTCTACGTCTGGAGGAAAGAAGGTTTAATCATAATCACAGACGCGGATTCTTTACTGTAAGAGCAGTGAGACTATGGAACTCTCTGCCACATGATGTTGTAATGAGTGAGTCACTACTAACATTTAAGAAGGGCCTGGATGCCTTTCTTGAAAACTATAATATTACCAGTTATATATACTAGATTCTTTGATAGGGCGTTGATCCAGGGACCTAGTCTGATTGCCATATCTGGAGTCAGGAAGGAATTTTTTTTCCCAATGTGGAGCTTAGTGTTGCCACATGGGTTTTTTTTTTGCCTTCCTCTGGATCAACATGTTAAGCTATGGGTTGAACTAGATGGACGTAAAGTCTTCCTTCAACCGTAAAAACTATGTTACTATGTAAACTATGTTACCCTGGCTTCTGCCTGCAGCATTGCCAATGTGAATTGTATCATAATGGTACCCCATTTTCTGTGAAAATGATGGATAGAACACAGGTGTGAAAATTGGACATCTGAAAGAGGCTTAGGTAATGTTTTGCAATTTACTCCCTTTTTCAGATTACAAGCACAATGGGTAAAGAGAGACAACATCCACATGGAGCTGCAGGGGTGTCAGTCGTATCTATACACCAAAGACTAATGGTGGCTTCACACCTGGCGACGTCGCTAGCAACATCGCCGAAAAAGTGACGTATCAGCGATGTCGCTAGCGACGTCGCGCTGTGTAAATGAGCGGCGCGACCGCGTTTTATCGCCGGTCGCAGGTTGACAGGTTTACGGGAAGAACCATAAACCAGTCAACCGGCGACCTGCGATAAGGCTGGATCGCGCTGTGTGACATCGCCAGAGCGATGTCAGCGACGATCCAGCCTATACCGCAGCGTTGCTGTGGATCGCTCGCTGGGCTAAGCCCAGCCCAGCTAGCGATGTCACCGCCCCGCATCGCTGCGGTGTCGCCGGCTGCAGCGATGCTGTGTGACAGCTGGCCAGCGATGTCGCAACCGAGCGGGCACCCGCGCATAGCTTCCGACATCGCTGGCCAGGTCGTGCTGTGTGACGGCACCATAAGGGTCAGAGATGAGCCACCGCCCCGGTGTTCGAATTCGATTCATCTAATTGACGGGGTGTTCGACGAATGTTCGTCGAATGCTCGACGAACACCGTCGAACACCCCGGAAAACGAACAAACCGGGCCTGTGGGGCTTTTTCACTTCCACAATGTATATACATACATTGTGGAAGTGAAAAAAAGTCAAAGAAAGTGTTAAAAATAAAAAAATAATCAATGCTCACCTGTCCGCGGTCCACCGAAGCCTCCGGCAAGGTCCTATGGCTTCTAGGACCTGTGGTGACGTCATGTTCTCGCGGAAATCCGGTCATGTGACCGGAGTTCCGCGAGAACATGATGTCCCAACAGGTCCTAGAAGCCATAGGACCTTGCCGGAGGCTTCGGTGGACCGCGGACAGGTGAGCATACATTATTTTTTCATTTTTAACACTTTCTTTCTTCTAGGGAATGTTTATTTTGGCTGAAAATGCGGCAGATGCGGTTTTCTGACCGCATCTGCCGCATTTTCGAACCAAAATCGAACATGTTCGAAATTCGCCAAATTTGAACCAAATTGTTCGAATTCGGCGAATGACTCGAATAGTGCCAAAATCAACTCGAATTTGAGATTGGCGAACTATTCGAATCGAACATCGCTCATCTCTACTAAGGGTCCTTTCATACGCTGCAACTTTCCAGCAATCACGAACACTATCCGACCTGGCCGGGATCGATGGTGCGTCGCTATGTGGTCGCTGGTAAGATGTCAGACAGTCACATCTCACCAGCGATGCAGCAACGATACGGCAGTCGTTGGGAACCTGTCACTCTATAGCGTAGTATTGAGATCGTTTGTCGTTGTCCCTGTCAAACACAGTGAAGCACGCTGCCCAGCGGGAGCCCAACGACCAAAAAATGGTCCAGAGCAATTTGTAACTATCTTTGATCTCACAGCGGGGGCCTGGTCGCTGCTACGTGTCACACATAGCGAGATCGCTGTTATGTCACAAAGCCTGGGACATTGCAACGATATCGCTAGCGATATTGTTGTGTGTGAAGTACCCCTAAGGGGACTTAGAAGGTCTATTATCTAATAAGAACATTTCAGTTTAGGACTTATTGGAAATTTTGCATTGAGGTTAACTAACCTCAAGTCACGACACTGGATCATGTTGTCTAAAGCTCCCTTTAGTTGGAAACTCTGCCACTGTAATGGTGAGGAGATTGTTGCACCAGTCACTGGGTTCACCATTTAAGGTGCAAAGCTGAAACCCAACAGCCTCTGTAATCTTGCAGTATGGTGGGTGCACAAGGGGCCCAGGGGGAGGCAGGGGATGACTCTCTTCTGCTGACAGGATTAGGCCATGAAAACCACTCACCATCCAGTGGTTACAGCAGCGCAGGATGCCTCCATGGGACTGGTAGATGTGGCAGGGGTAACAGTAGTCATCCTGGTCAAGGGTTTGACTGCCTACACCCTATGTGGGGAGTCTTCATCTATTTTCATTCTCCTAGCATTTCCTGACTCTAGGTCAGCTTCAGCTATTCGGTTGCTACTGTATTATCACAGAGAAATAGTCAACCACAGTATAAAACCAATAGTACTTTGCCAGGAACGATGTTGATACAAAATCCACAAAGGACAACATAGGACAAACACTGATGTTGTCATCTACATTGTCTTCTGGTCTTTCTAATGCTTCCATCATTATAATGACCGGACCCACCTCGCTGCATGCTGACCTCCAAGCTTCCCAGAGTATGGTTAGGCATGGCTCTACTCTGACAGTTCTTCTGCACAGGTCAATGTAGTATGCTATGAAGCTAGTCGAATGACCAAGCAAGTGTGATGATGTACATGGCTCCAACTCTATGAGCTGTTTCTGGCTCACCGTTCTTCTGATGGTAGCCTCATCACCTCCCTCTATTTCTTCTCTGCACTTGCCAGGTACCAGGTAGATGCTGATGCCCTCACTGTTCTTCCTTAGTCTGCTCCGTGATGACCCAGTCACTTTTGGATCTACATGTAATCTACTTGTCTTTCTACCACCACCATAGGCTTTCTATAGCCTTTCTCTCTCTCAGCGTGTGTCCTACACCAACTGTAGATCACAACAGGAGCCTGAACCATAAACAGGAAAACCCCCTCCAATATACATTATACTGCACTCTAGTGAGCAGTCTAAACTCTTAAGGGTATGTGCACATCAGTAGTTTTGTGGGCTGTTTTTGAACGTTTTCCGTCGGCGGTTTCCGCTGAGTTTTATGTTAATTTATGTTAATCCTAGCCACCGGTTGGATTAACATGCTACTCAATGGAGTTTAGAAAACGCTGTCTACATTAGAACGTTTTTTTTCAGGACGTTTTCAGTTTATTCACCGGTTTTCCACCGGTTTTCAAAGATAGAGCAAGTGACTTCTTTTGAGCGTTTTTCCAGCGGTTCTAGCCGGAGGCTAGGATTAACATAAATTAACATAAAACTGAGCGGAAAACGTTCAAAAACAGCCCACAAAACGACTGATGTGCACATAGCCTAATACTTCTAGTTCCTTACTAAACCCTAGGTTTCCTACACTGTAGAGTGACTCCTAGAGGTAACCTGTATTAAAACAACCGTTCTACATGAAAGACACAGCATGAATTAAAGTTCCGCATAATTTACATAAAAACTGTAGATATCTTCAGTGGAGAAGCACTTGTCTCTTCTTGGCATCAGCCACCCCCTTACATTCTCATAGAGTGGCTAATTAATTTACTGACTCAACTTTCACATCCTGGGATGAAAAAACTGCAGTGAAGAAAAGGGTGAGACAAAAATTTGCTAGGTGCGGCAAGTGCAAAACCGCACTTGCCGCACCTGCCGCAAGTATGCCTATTCTTTGCATAGAAAAAACCGCAACCGCGCCGCAAGTTGAACGGTTATGCGGTAAACGCGGCAGATGCGGTTTTTTCACCGCATCTGCCGCGAATTACGAAAAACGCAGATGTGAAAGGGCCCTTAGATTCTTTGATAGGGCGTTGATCCAGGGACCTAGTCTGATTGCCATATCTGGAGTCAGGAAGGAATTTTTTTCCCCAATGTGGAGTTTAGTGTTGCCACATGGTTTTTTTTTGCCTTCCTCTGGATCAACATGTTAGGCTATGGGTTGAACTAGATGGACGTAAAGTCTTCCTTCAACCTTCAAAACTATGTTACTATGTAAACTATGTTACCCTGGCTTCTGCCTGCAGCATTGCCAATGACGATGACCCCATCATCACGACCATGCCTGATGTGATCCTGTCGCTCTACCACCATCATACCTCCCCACCTCGGTAAGCTAGACTGTACATGCACATGAGATGCACGAGATTATAAAGCCCCTATTTTAAAAACATATTTTTCGTGATTTCTTCCTCTAAATCTGGGTGTGTGTTTTATAATCCGGTGCATCTTATAAGGTGAAAAATATGGGAACTATGCAAAATTCCAATACAACTATGTTAGTGTTGCAGAGAACCTGAGACACACAGATTAGAAATGTGTAAAGTAATAGGAACAATTTCGAACATTTAACAATCTTTTTACAACTGGTGTTATGTTTCTGTACAAGATGGAGGGGTTGGGAAGCACTCCTCAAGGATAGCTGCAAGGAGGGGCCTCAGTCCCCAGGTCCCCTTGATTTCCAAGGTCTGGAGACATAAACTGAGAAGCCATGTGGCTCCCTAACACCCAGCAGCACATGTAGTTCCCAGAGGCACATTAATATATAGCTACAAGGATCGGCTCCAAACATGGATCTCCACAGAACCCATGTTGCCTGCCCAGCTGAACCTAATGCATTTGAAGGGAAGCAGAGTGGTATTGGTAGTTTCAGGTACTGGAAATCCTTATGACTAGTGATGAGCGAGTGTAATCTTTACTACTGGTTACTCGCACGGATAGTACGGTATTCGCGATACTAGTTACTCGGCGAGTATCGCTGGTGCTCGTGAGTGATGTGTCAATCATTATCGATCTGACACATATTGCCGCCTTCATTCAGTAAACAATGGGAGCTGGCACCTCAGAGAGAGGAGATTGAATGGTAGGATCTCTCTGGGGGGCACAGCAAGGTGTTTTAGACATTAAAATTTTAACAATGCCCACACTCCAACCCTGTCCCGGAAAGACTTGTTTCATGAACGGATGTGTGTGGGCGCAACCTAACATTAGACTCGCTATTCGGATGAATATGTGAGTATTAAAAACTAGTCATTACGAGTATAGCGAGTGCAAATTTTTCGCTTCTCTCTCATCACTACTTATGACTTAATGAGTAACAGCGGTAGGCAACACTACTCACCAGCAGAGGATCAAGCCCCCATCTGACAAGCCAGACTGAAAGCCTGCGAAAGTAGAACTGTGTCCAGCGGATATGTCTGGGACTGTGCAGTAAATGGTAAAGTGACCTGTCTTATTCCCTGCTGCAACATATCTACTATAAGCTTTCCTGGGAGCCAGCCATGGTTGGGAAGGGTTAACCATCTGCACTACTGTCACTACCTATCTCCCAGGGACCAACTTCACTGCTGGCCACATCCTAGCTGAACATCCCAACTGGCATCACAAACATTCTATTTTATTTTTATTTATTTTTGTCTTTATGAACTTTGCACCTCTTGTACAAAACCCCCCCTTTTAGGTTTGAAGCCAGGACCACAGCTGCTATGATGACCACCATGTAGGGGGTGTAACTGCAGTGAACAGTTAAAAGCACACTGCTATTTTAAGAGGCAGTGCCCCTTGTGAGCATTTCAAGGAATGTTCTGCTTTCCCTGCTAAAACTGTGCTAATGGAACTGGCTGAGGCTACAAGGGGAGAAGTTCTGCCTTCAGTAGTAGAGAGCTTTGTGGCTGGGACAAGGAACCTGGAGATCTGTGTGAAAGATCATGTGACCTGCAGAGATTACTGGACTAGAGTTTTGAGCAGATTTTGTGATTGCTGGGAAGGTGACTGCCGTGTGCTGTACTGAGGAGTCACTAAACTTTTCTGGCACTGCACTGGACCAAGAGTAGGACTTACAGACCCAAGGAAGACATGGACCGTGAAGCAAGAAAAAGGCTATGTCTCATCGATCAGGCCAGCAGAAGTGCACACCATCGATCAAGGCTGTTGGGGGCCCCCGGGACTGGACTTGCATCCCCAACATCACTGTAAGTTTGTCCCTGATTGTTCACATGTTAGGGTATAGTATAGGCCTCAATAGGTAGAACACGGCAGCTGTGCGTCCCATCTAGCAGAGGCCAGTGAGGTTATAGGTATGGAATATAGAGGTATAGAGTAGTGATATAGTCTACTGTTGATTGCATTTCCCTGTGTGTTATCGATCCTGTAATAGTTAGAGTACCATGCGATTGAACGGCCCAGCTAGAGAATGTAAAATCTTGTTAAACTGTTTTTGTTGCCGCAGCATACTCTGTTTTGAGCCTGCCTTACCTGCCCATTCCCCGCCTGTTAATTAGATCACTCTTTGATATTTGAACCTCATCTTGTGTACCGTAAATTACTCTGCACTGCGGTGGTTTCCCAATCATCACTTCAACCTCTGTGACATAGCATTCAGGGTAATACCCAGCTCAGAAGTTTGAGTATCCCAGCCCTTACTGCTCCACAGTCCTGCTGATTTAGATTGCATTTTGATAGCACTACACAGAGCCCAGGCAGGGGGTTGTGTCAGGAAATGCCGGACAAGAAGAGTGTTCACATCCATCTTGGAAGTGAGTAATCACAGTAATCATAGTTGGAGTGTGCAGTTATAGGCACCGGATTTCATCAGTGACCAACAGACTTAGCTCTCTGAGCTCTGAGTATCTGAAGAAGACTACAGTGGTAGAAAAGTGTACACACCGCCATATCAATAACTTTTTTTCAGAGTTTTCTTTTTAGAGTCACCACAGAGGTACTGCACCTCAGCCAGAGGTGTGGTACCCCACTCTTGGCTAAGGAAGGGACACTACCCTACACTCAAACACACTCATTCAACACTACACACTCCAGGTTGGGGATTTTGGTGGACCCTGTTTAGGGAGCGCTCCATCCCAGGCTGAAGATGAAACAGGGTCGGGGTTGTGGTGAGAGGAAGTAGGAAAGGAGACCACCAGAAAGTAGGAAGGAGACTAGAGGACATACAAGATGGGACTGATGGAGGAAGTAGGAAAGAAGAGCACCAGGAAGTAGGAAGGAGGCGAGTGGACATACAGGTAGCAACTGATGTAGGAGGACATAGAGGAAGAGAATGTGAGGAGTTGAAAGAATGACATGGACATGGACGGACGTGAGAGAAAAATGTCCTGGGGACTGGAGCTGGTTGGAGCTTGTCTAGAGACACGGAGAGGAAAGAACGGACAGAGGAGGAGCCAAAAAAGGGGTTCTAGAGAAACAGAAAAGGTCCAAGTGGCACGGGAAGTGAGGTATTTACCCATGGCGCCGCTATCTAAGTCAACAATAATCTGTGATTGGCTGGAGGGACCAGGCCACAGAGGGGACCGGCCCCAGACTATTGGTGAGGCAGCCAGACTCAGCTAGCAAACCAGAGACTGGGGCAGCTTCTAAGGCAACAGTCAGTAACCACACATATTCTTTGAAAAAGTGGCAACGTAGTGTCAGGGGACGAGGAAAGTGTTGCCCGACAGGACCCGAGGCTACCGGGTCAAGACACTGAGTGTGAGGCGCACGGCAGGAAGGCAAGAGCCAGCGCACGAAGATGACTCGGGAAGGAAGACCAGAAAGGGGCCCTGGTACACAGTCCCTGAATTATCCGAGAGTTGTCTGAAGCCCTGACCCAGAGAACACAGCACCTCGTAGGAGGTTGGATACACATGGAGCCTTGTAACAACTCTGACTAAACTCTAGAGACTGCATCCTGTGGTGTCCTCCAAATTATTTACTGCGCTGTTGCCCCCACATAAACTTTATCCCTGCCCTGGGGCCTATAGCTCTACCCATGGAGAGCTACACCATCTCCCCATTTAATGACAATGCCGGGGTGTGCACTGTGACATCCCCAAGAGAATCCGAAGGCTTAGGTCCGAGTATCCCACAGCCCTGGTGGGCTTCTCACAGTCCACTTATGCTAATTTGTCCCAGATCAGAGGATGATCAGAGTTTGATCAGTGTGTGAATCTGTTTTTGTTGGAGATGGAGAATAAAATGGAATCTCAATTGTCTCCATTTAGTCAGTCCGCAAAAACCGGCCTACGACCAGATGTTGTCTGAGTGTGGTCCAATTTTGATAATTGATCTATAGGTTTAAATGGTGAAGTGCCATCTGATTCTCTGAGGTAAACAGTGCATGGCATTTTTTTTTGCTCGGACCATTCGGACCGATAAAAAACAACATGTGTATCGTCAAGTGTGATTAGATTTTTTGACAGATAGCAGTTGGACTAAAAATGTGATGATCTGCATAAGCCCTTAAACTGAAGTCTTTACACGCAAAGTCGTGTGCAACTTGCCACAAAAAACTGCGCAGTCAAGTTCTGTTCTATTTTGCATTGTTACCACCTTGACAATCATTTGAAGCAACATTGCGGTTTTCAAGTCCATGTATATTTTTCAGTATTAATTCCTTAAACAAAATTGGCTAAGTAGATATTTGCATTTAATTAGGCGTGCCGATGTATCTAGAAAGTGGTTACTATTTAGATACTGTATATATGTACATACTCTAGCTAAATATTAACATGCACCCATGTACATACATACACACACCTATTATTCCATCCACAGCTCCTTTAGTAAATCTGATTTTCAGTTTCTGCTTTTGTCTTCTAATTGAATCTAATTGCCCCATTTAACTCCCTCCCTTATCAATATGTGAGGCACAGCGCCCAGTAAACACTGAAAGCTCATATCAGCAGCTTTTCTCCATCTCTAAGTAATCCTCCTAAGAATGTGACTTGACAAGAAAACATGATTTACATAAAGAATGGATCTCCTCCATGCCAATGTGCATGCAAATGCCAACATGCTCCTCACAGGCTCTCAACTCTTCCAAATGTGTTTCACACATGATGTATGCCAGAGTGGGAAGCGAGGAGAAACACTCTCGCTTTTAGCAGAAGTGAAAATATTAATAATTTTTGACAGTTCAATTTTCTTTCAAGATCCAAAAAGCAGTCACTTATTTATCTGGTTGGTCCATTTGTTTTTGATAGAATGATGAAGCTTACATCAATCTATGTGCTTGTTGAGCCGTTCTCCGCTGCCACCCTGCTTCTGCCAGTTTTGTGTGCCAACATAAAGGATAATGTCACCCAAATCTAAAAATTTGATTTCAGAATATACTAAGTGGAACTTTGGCATGGAAATTGGGGTTTTGGCTCTACAGTTAAAACTATGCTTTCATGCCAACTAGATGTTGCTCCTTTTGCTTCTACTTTTAGAGAACTATTGGCGAAATCAATGGACTTTCTGTTCAGTTAAATGGAGTACTCTAGAGGTACCGTCACACGCATTAGTAGTGAAACGATCTCACTAACTATCTCGGGGGCACGCGGTCGTTAGGACATTGTTTTGACATCGCTGGTGAGCTGTCACACGCCTAGATATCGTGCACGACGCACCAACGATGTAGTGAGCAGCTATCATTCGCACAACCCAGTGAACGATACTTGTTCACTGATGTGAATGGGCGAAGTCGTGAAAAACATTGTTATCGAGGTGTCACACAGCACGATATAGCAGGTTGGCTGATCATGGATTGTCTCACCCAAGAGGAATTATGGCATCGTCTAAAAATCACTAAAATTGACAAATCCCCGGGCCCGGATGAGATACACCCCAGAGTGCTGCAGGAATTAAGTACTGTCATAGATAGACCATTATTTTTAATATTTAAAGATTCCATAATAACAGGGTCTGTACCACAGGACTGGCGTATAGTAAATGTGGTGCCAATATTCAAAAAGGGGACAAAAACTGAACTTGGAAATTATAGGCCAGTAAGCTTAACCTCTACTGTGGGTAAAATCCTAGATGGTTTTCTAAGAGATGCTATACTGGAGTATCTGAAGAAAAATAATCTCATGACCCATTATCAACATGGTTTTACGATGGACCATTCCTGTCAAACTAATCTAATAAGCTTCTATGAAGGAGTATGCTCTGGACTGGACCAAGGCAATGCAGTGGATGTGGTGTATATGGACTTTTCAAAAGCTTTTGATACGGTGCCACATAAAAGGTTGATACATAAAATGAGGGCAATGGGGATAGGGGAAAATATGTGTAAGTGGGTTAAGAACTGGCTTAGTGATAGGAAACAAAGGGTGGTTATTAATGGAACACACTGAGATTGGGTCACAGTTAACAGTGGGGTACCACAGGGGTCAGTGTTGGGCCCGCTTCTATTTAATATATTTATTAATGACCTTGTAGGGAGCATACAGAGTAGAATCTCAATATTTGCGGATGACACTAAACTCTGCAGGGTAATCAATACAGAGGAGGACAATTTTATATTACAGGGGGATTTATGTAAACTAGAAACTTGGGCTGCTAAATGGCAAATGAGCTTTAATGGGGATAAATGTAAAGTCATGCACTTGGGCAGAGGAAACAAAAGGTATAATTATGTGCTTAATTGTAGAACACTGGGCAAAACTGTCACTGAAAAAGACCTGGGTGTATGGGTAGATGACAAACTCACATTTAGTGGCCAGTGTCAGGCAGCTGCTGCAAAGGCAAATAAAATAATGGGATGCATTAAAAGAGGCATAGATGCTCATGAGGAGAACATAATTTTACCTCTATACAAGTCACTAGTGCGACCACACTTAGAATACTGTGTACAATTCTGGTCTCCGGTGTATAAGAAAGACATAGCTGAACTAGAGCGTGTCCAGAGAAGAGCGACAAAAGTCATTAGAGGACTAAGGGTCTGCAATACCAAGACAGGTTATTAAACTTGGGGTTATTTAGCTTGGAAAAACGAAGGCTTAGGGTTGATCTTATAATAATGTATAAATATATGAGGGGACAGTACAGAGACCTTTCTAATGATCTCTTTACTCTTAGGCCTGAGACTGGGACAAGGGGGCATCCTCTATGTCTGGAGGAAAGAAGGTTTAATCATAATCACAGACGCGGATTCTTTACTGTAAGAGCAGTGAGACTATGGAACTCTCTGCCACATGATGTTGTAATGAGTGAGTCACTACTAACATTTAAGAAGGGCCTGGATGCCTTTCTTGAAAACTATAATATTACCAGTTATACATACTAGATTCTTCGATAGGGCGTTGATCCAGGGAACTAGTCTGATTGCCATATCTGGAGTCAGGAAGGAATTTTTTCCCCCAATGTGGAGCTTAGTGGTGCCACATGGTTGTTTTTTGCCTTCCTCTGGATCAACATGTTAGGCTACGGGTTGAACTAGATGGACTTAAAGTCTTCCTTCAACCTTAAAAACTATGTTACTATGTTACTATGTTACTCATTCTCTAGTTAGTAATAGAGTATGACATCTACTCGTAGGTTGTGTTATAGGCTTCTTGTCAGAAGTCCTCTGTGTTTTCAGGATTATATTTAGCAACAGAGGCTCCTTATTGCAATAGACAACACTCTACACTCAATTTGGCAAAACAAAGGAGCTATCTGAGTGGAAATAGGCTAGTTGCTGCTGCAGGCCTTGGGGGCACTGTATATGACCCCATCCGTTGAAAGGAAATGTGATTATTTTAAATTAGGGATAGGCCTAGCACTTTTAGAAAATGGCATATAATGAAGGGTGCTTAGTTGACCCTTATGTAGGATCTTTACTCAATAACATCAATATAAAATCAATGTAAAAAATTATTAATATAAAAACAAAAGTAAAATGTTCATGTATCTTAGAACCTGCAGTAATAAAACTAGGAATTAAAATCAAAAGGTGTTTAAATGTATAATATGCTCTATATGATTGTGTCCCCACGATGGTTGTTGCTCAGAAGTGTCTAGGAATCTCAATGTTGAAGGTGGTCTCACTTAATTTGTGGTCTGGAAATATGTAATACGGAAAATATAGGCACGAGTATATTACGGTATATATACCCCAGAAAATGTATCTATATCTGCAAACTGCAAGTGTCCTTACCTTTAAGAGGTGGTGCTGGTGTTAGGTGATGTAATTGGTCTAGATGCTTCACAGCTGAGCTTTGGGGTCCTGTGGTTGGATATTTAATTTTCTGGTTCTGTGAATTGTTTTAAAATAGTAGCAGTAATGTACTTATGTTATGGCTTAGTTTTTGCTAACTTCCTTTAATAAAGCTAATTAATGCGCATAGAATAGATTTATACCTTCGGGGGGGTCCTAGCTGTTGTTGTCCTTGGTTGGTGCATTGGTCTGCTGCATGACTTGTTAATCCTTGGTGTTGGCTGCATCTGGCAGTTAAAGGAGATCTAAAAAAAACGGTATACACTGTATATCTAGAACCATTCATAGCACACTGTAATCCAGGGGACTAAATGTGTATTTGTATTAATTGGTATGTGATTTTGGAGGGTCCTCTGCAGGCGTGTGGGTGTGATGTGTTGATATTACTGGTCCACCCGACCAATATGTCTTCACCCAGGCCTGTCTCTTTGATCAGCATGTACCTCAGTTCTGTATCTGGTACCTTTTTGTCTACTTCTTCCTGGGTGTGTGTGCTATAGTGGTGTCCGAACTGCTATATCTGTTTGTAAAATCTGGGGAAATTATCAAGGCTTCTTATACCATATTGTAAAAGGTGCTTCATTATTATCTGATTTTTATCCAGATGGGCTTATATGCAAGGGGAGCAGGTGCTTCAGTTATGTCTGTCCTTGCTGGTTGTTTTGAGATTTGGCAGCAAATTCAATAGGGCAGTGTAAATAATTTAACCAGTGGCTGTTATAGTGGGGTTGGGTGATAATTGATCTTAGGCAATGGTGGAATCCTGCTTGTTTGTTACCTCTTATAGACAGTTTTGTACCATACTACAGTATCAACTTCTTAAAAACTAAGTTACAAAATCTAACAGATATAGTAGTTAAATACCTAAGCACTGTTCCTCACATTGTTGTCCACACTCTTTTGGTTTACTTCCTCTATTTGGTTTTGCTTGGCCGCCGGGGAAGGTGTTGCCAGGAGCGTGCGCAGTGACCAGTAGTCAAACACTTCCTGGTTCCTGGTCAGCTGATATCCCATCAGTGAAATGTCAGGTTACGTATCCGGGTAGGCAGGGTTGGGTCGGAATCAGTCGGCAGTGCAGGGATTTTACAAGGGTGGGTAGGCTGACTGTCAGAGTCCTAATCAATACGTTTCGAAGGTTTGGCCTTCTTCCTCAGGGTATCTCACTCTACACATCACTACATCACTACACTACATTTATAAGGGGGTGGTCGGTATCTTCTGCCCTAAGACAACATCTGCCCTTAGCAAATTGTGTCATGCATCATTATATAAAATTAGATATAATGTATTGTGTTCATGTATAGAGTATAAGACAATGTTGTGTGATAATGTACAGTATAGGATGTAATGTAGCATTTTGGGTAACATAGGACTTAACATATTAATAGTGAATATTTAGGTAAGTTTCTTCAGCAACTGACTGTAGGGCATGCAATAGTTAAGTAGTGGGAGTAACCCACTGGAGGTTGAGCTAACCTCTAGGTTTAGAGTGGAGACTTC
This sequence comes from Allobates femoralis, assembly GCA_033576535.1. Lineage (NCBI taxonomy): Eukaryota > Metazoa > Chordata > Amphibia > Anura > Aromobatidae > Allobates > Allobates femoralis. The sequence goes on along the minus strand of JARQOC010000001.1, from coordinate 76,319,135 downwards.
ATTTTGAGTTTAGTTAGTAAGAAGCTGTACTCGTGGGTAGTATAGAGAGTAGGAGCAGTGTGCAAGCTGAAGAAGTACTTTAGAAAGTGGGTGCTTGTAGCATTTGTCACCTTACAATTGGTGGCCATTGGGAACAGAGTGCACTGAGAAGGACTACAGATGGGAAAATTGGTAGAGGATAGCCTCCATTCTGTAGCTGCAAGCTTCTGGCCCAAACTTCACTGGAGGTTCCCCTACCAGTGGACTGACTGCAGCAGTGCAAGTGTAGACCTGGATAGACCTGGGAGAACAGGTCAGCACCGTACGAACATTAGACTAGGCTAGCCGATTGTGGTCAGCCCTGTTAAAGCGAACGGATCCCTGTAGGTAGGACAAACAAAACCCTGGTCAGGGAAGACTTTATGACTTTAATGTGCAGGACAGTGGTGCCAAGTATTGAGGAGAAGTATGGACGTATAATAGCTAAAGTGCAAGAAATGATAGAGCAGTCCAAAGTAACACTGTGCCTTAAAGTGGAGAATGCTTTGAAGAACTTTAAATGTTTAAATGTTTTGTTCACCATAGCCATGTGTTTGCGGTACAATGCCGAATGTGTAGTAAAACAGTTTAATAGATACTTCGGCACACAATTTTGAGACTGCTGAAAAAAGTCTTTGCAATCATGTGTGAAGAATCCTTGCCTGCCTAGCTACAGGTATGGCTTGCATACACCACCCAAATCACAAACCTAGCCAGGATCATCACTACCAATCTTTTCTCCCTTGCTCTATGGAGGTGGCGGGGATGTGGACTGACATCAAAAGACTGAGCCGTTCAGTGACTATTGCTGCCCCGGGCCACCATCACACAATAACTTAAATCAATTTCCTTGACATCAACTGAGAGCCATATACACATACATAAATCACATTTAGGCTGGTGCTATATAGCGACTTTTTCTTGTCACGTGGGTTGTGCAGCTAAAGAGCTCTATGTCCTGCTGCTTAATTACAATGTAATAAAGGTGAATAAGAGCACTTCGTTACCACTAAGGTACTAGGAAGTCATAGAAAATCCAACTGTGTCCAACTTGTTGCAGTATCTATGGGGTCATAGCAGTGGCATTTATTGATGTTTGACAACATTAACCTGTACCACATGTTCTGTGTAGACTCAGCCTAAGGCTTAAGGCACGCTGTCATGCTTCAAACATGGAGCATGTTGTAACCTGTAAAAGCGCTGCTAGGGGGCGCGAAAATGCCTGTCGTTTGTGTATACCCTCATCCTCCTTCCCACAACCCCTGTATGCCCACCACACCGATATGAAATAAAACGTCACTGTTTGTAACAGGACCCAGTGAGTGCTGTTATACCGCAACCAGGAAGTGATTTTGAAACCCAGATGTGCACCAGGGGACTAGGCAGGACGGCGTGGAAGCCGGTAAGCGGAGCAGAGCAGCGTGTCTCCCTGTGAACTCTGTGGTCTTTGGGAAGCTCAGGGATAGGAGCATAAAGCAGCAGCAGTGCCTGGCAACATCTCTATGTAGTAAGTGATATTACAGTAATATCACGCAGGTGTTTTCGGGACCAGGGACAGCGTCTGTCATGGTACGCTGTTTGCGTACGCAATTGGCGTAAGTACCATGGACAGTACACGATCTCATGAGCTGTGCTGATGGTACATTACACCAATTGCGTTCACGACCACGTACAGCTCCATAAGTGGAGGAGCTGAGCGGCTTCTGTGTAATGTAAATTTACCCAACAATTGTCGTGATCAGTATAATAAAGGAATTAACCCCTGCACTGCCAGGGTGTGTTGTCACTATGTGTACACAATCTGTGTACACATGATGGCAGCACACCAACTCCATTTTAACCCTTTACACCCCAGCTTTTAATAGCCGCATCAGCAGGCTATGTGCTGATATGCAGCACATAGCCTGCAGAGGGGGTTAACATGATGATTAACTCATATAACTTTATTATTTTGTTAGCGGCTGAGTGTTTTAACAATAATGTTTCAGCGCTGCTGTGACAGCACTGGAACATTATTGATCACTGTAATGGGAAAGCGGTAAATTCAGAATCACTGGCTTTGACAGCCGGCAAGTTTGAAGCAATTTTGACAGCACACTCATGCCAATATCACACAGTGTGCTGTATGGGGGTGAGATTTTCTTGCACCCATAGACTTGCATTGCCCTCTTGCACACGGATGCTGCGACTGCACTCGCTTCTGACTCGCAATGTGACTTCAGTGCGGGGGACTCGCACCAGTCTGCCCTGCCTGATAGGGTGAGTCCTTCACACAGTGTGCCTTCAGCCTAAAAGTTACAGCCGTATTCCACTCTAAATTAGTACAGCTCCAATTAACAGAAAGAGAGACACCTGGGAGCTGAAGAAATGTGACCACAAAATAAATGTGAACTGATTCAAAATAATATTATAATATAATAATATTTATTAATTTATATAGCGCTATTAATTCCATGGCTCTTTACATACATTTGCAACACCCTCCTCAATAAGGCTCACAATCTAAATATCCCATCAGTATGTCTTTGGAGTTTGGGAGGAAACCCACAGAAACACGGGGAGAACATACAAACTCCTTGCAGATGTTTTCCTAAATGTTCTGTACCCCAAGTTACAGCTAATAACATTCAACTCAACCCACAAAAATACAAGTACCCACTCAGGTTGGTCAACTGGTAAAGGAAATATAGGAGGCTTCCACAATACTGGTAGAACACCACAATGTGACAAAACCACAGTTGATATCCAAATTTTGACATTCTTGTAATTAATTTATGGGATATGAGTCTCTATGAATCTAAACTGCTCACAATATACGGGTACTTCAATGTACTGGAAACTCCAAGTAGTTATTTGAAACACTTAATTCTGCAATATTCATTGTGTATGACTCAATGGGTGTGTTCCAGAGACAAAATTGTCACTACACCTGGAGGTTAATTCTCAGAGAGGTGCTGTTTCCAAAACGTGATCACTTGAGGAGGTTTCTGCTGTTCTTGCACATAGGAGCTCTGCATATAGAGTCTGCAAACTATTGTAAGAGAGTCTGTGTTCCATGTGCTCCTTCCTTCTCAAGCCCTGCCGTGTGACCAATCTGTACCGTACATTCACATGTGTATTCTCACGTTTAAGGCTGGCTTCACACCACGGCAAGATCTCAACCAGGGTCGTCAGGAATAAACCTGACAGCCCCGGACCAGATCAGCACACAGAATCAGAGGCCAAATATGCCCTCCAGGCCGGTGTGCAGCCGGACACAACTGCCGCTGCTGATGATTCAGGACCGCGGCTCGCGGGGAGTTAGAGGGTGGGAGAACTGTGTTGATAGGACCTGCTGTGACATCTAGCCTATGCAATTGAAGGAGGAAGTGTTTGTTCTCTGAGCACAGATGCTTACTGCGGAGAGAGGGGGAGAGCTACTATATCAGGCATGATGTATTGTCCCCTCTTGGAATGGTGACTTGTAAGCAGCATTTAGTGAATAACTGATTTATATTAATTCTAATACTTTATACAAATTTAACAGGCAACTGAGCATTAGGAAAGCAAGGACCATACAATTTTTTTTTTGTCCCTGGAGTTCCCCTTTAAAGTACAAAACATCTTCTGTTCATAATTATGTTTTATTGAAAGGATTAAAAGTTTTGGAAAACATATTGATGACTCAAGGTTGCTGAATTAAAGGGGTTGTCCAGTATAAAATTATAATTCTACAGTCAGTGTATGTGACTGCAAACCTATCCATCCTCCCAGCGAGTGCACTGTGTGCTGCGAGTATTTGCTGATTTCTGAGCTGGGAATGTACTGCAATTATGTGATATGCATGTTCCTACCCAGAAACCAACTAATGGGTGTGACATCACTCAATACAATTGTGTGGAATGGGTATTTCCGAATAGTGGGAGCAACCGTCTAGTGGGCATGGTGTTGCTCCAGACACTAGTATCAAGCAAGGTCACACCCACTAGTAGAGATGAGCCACCACTCCAGTGTTCGAATTCAATTGGATTCGTCAAATTTGCTGTGTGTTCATCGAATGTTCGTCAAATGTTCATCGAACACCGTCAAACACATCGAACACCATTGAAAATCAATGTAAAGTGTGTTTTAACGTTAGTACCGGGTGGGGGGAGCAACTACAGGGAGAGGGGAGCAAAGCACCAGGAGCGGGGAGCGAAAGACACAGGCGGGGAAACCGGCGGTGAGAAGAGGACGTTACTGCTGGCTTTCCTGCTCTGTGCTGCGCTCCCTGCTCCCTGATGCCCCCTCCCTGGATCTGCTCCCCCGCCTTCTCCTAACTTAGGATCAGGCGGGGAAGGCGGCGGGGTGAGCGATGAGGGGGGTATCAGGGAGCAGGGAGTACAGCACAGAAGTCTCACCACTGGCTTTCCCGCCGGTTATTTCAAATGATCAGCTGATGCAGATCAGCTGTTCATTTGAAGAAGCTGCGGTGATGTCAGGGAAAGGTTCATGTGAGTTCATGCAGCATGAACTCACTTGAACTTTCCCACGCCGGGTGCTACACAGCTCAGCTACATCTCTGGTAGAGGTTCTCTACCAGAGATGTAGCTGAGCTAAAGAAGAAACCCTGATTGGACTACGTTGGATGGAAGATGAATTTTTGAATAAAGATGGAGTCTCTAAGTGTATTTTTTGTTTTATTTCCAATAAAATATTTTTTTTCTCTGTGTTGTGTTTTTTTTTTTTTTAAATTCACTTGAAATTCATTGTGGTCAAGTCTAATATTGGTGTGACCCCATGAATTTCGGGCTTAGGGCCAGCTGATAACACAAAGCTGGCCCAAACCCCTTTATTACCCAGTGAGTCATGGCACCAGGGCCCTGGATGAGCTGGGTTCAGCGCCAGAAGATGGCACTTCTCTGAAAGCGCTATTTTCAGCAGGCAGGAACGGGCTGCCTCCAACTCCAGGTGCCTATTTGTACCTACCTGGAAACAGAAATAGAAGGAAGCCATTTCATATTATTATTTCATGAATTTCATGAAATCATAAAAAAAAATGTGTGGGGCTCCATGCTATTTCCATGTCTAGCCAGGTACAACTAGGCAGCTGGGGGCTGGAATCCGCAGCGCAGGGAGGCCCAAACTTTCTGGGCACCCCTCGCTGCAAATTGCAGCCCGCAGCTACCCCATAAAATGGCGCGTTCATCGAAGCGCCATCTTCTGGCAATGAACACAGCTCATCCAGGGCCCTGGTGCCGTGGCTCACTGGTTAATAAAGGGATTAGGGCCCGCTTTGTGTTATCAGCTGGCCCTAAGCATTCATGGGGTCACGCCAATATTAGACATGACCGCCATGAATTTCTAGTGAATTTTAAAAAAAAAACACAACACAAAGAAAAAAATATTTTATTGGAAATAAAACAAAAAATACACTTAGAGACTCCAACTTTATTAAAAAATGTCTCTTTAGTCCGACGTAGTCCAATCAGGTTTTCTTCTTTAGCTCACCTACATCTCTGGTAGAGAACCTGTACCAGAGATATAGCTGAGCTGTGCAGCACACGGGTGTGGGAAAGTTCAGGTGAGTTCATGCTGCATGAACTCTCATGAACCTTTCCCTGACATCACCGCAGCTAGTTCAAATGAACAGCTGATCTGCATCAGCTGATCATTTGAAATAACCGGTGGGAAAGCCAGCGGTGAGACTTCACCGCTGGCTTTCCAGCTCTGTGCTGCGCTCCACGCTCCCCTCGCTGCCTCCCCGCCTGATCCTAAGTTAGGACTGGGCGGGAGGAGCAGATCCAGGGAGCGGGCATCAGGGATCGGGGAGCACAGCACAGAGCAGGAAAGCCAGTGGTGAAGTCTTCTCACCGCTGCCGGCTTTCCCACCCTGATCCTTTGCTCCCCGCTCCCTGGTGCTTTGCTCCCCACCGGGTCCTAACTTAGGATCGGGATGGGAGGCGGCGGGGGAGCGGGGGGGCTGCAGGGGGCAGAGAATGGTGCTGAATGATTGTTTAAAAGCGGACGGCTTTTTACCGCCGGCTTTTAAACAATCATGCCCCCATTTCAGCCTTTTCCTCTGCCCCCAGACCACTTTATAGGGTCCTTTTGGTGAACGAACTGTTATCGAACATAACCTCGAACTGCCGAATTTGAAACTAATTGTTTGCATTCGTCGCATAACTAGAACAGCGCTCAAAACAGCTCAAATTTGAGATTGGCAAACAATTTGAATCGAACATCGCTCATCTCTACCCACTAGTCGTGTTGTTGTCAGGAATATGCATACCACATAGCTTGTCTCAGCCCACTCACTCAGCCAGATCAGAATATCCCACACACTACACTGATGAGGAGCAGGTACCCCGAAACGCAGCGTCTGTAGTTTGGGGTTCTGATCAGGCACAAATCCCTTAGTTATATTGAAAGCTTGTTAGAAAGCGATTATGACTTTGAGGAAGCTGCTTAATGTGGCACTGGAGTTTCTCAACTTCCTTAGTGAAGTGCAAATTTGCATATTTGCATATATCTGAGAGGAGGGAAGTGGCTTATAATCTCCTCACCTACTTCGCTGTCTCCATAAGGTTGATAGCAAGTTCCCAGACCTTGTCTTAGCCCACTCACTCAGCCAGATCAGAATATCCCACACACTACACTGATGAGGAGCAGGTACCCCGAAACACAGCGTCTGTAGTTTGGGGTTCTGATCTGGCACAAATCCCTTAGTTATATTAAAAGCTTGTTAGAAAGCGATTATGACTTTGAGGAAGCTGCTTAATGTGGCACTGGAGTTTCTCAACTTCCTTAGTGAAGTGCAAATTTGCATATTTGCATATATCTGAGAGGAGGGAAGTGGCTTATAATCTCCTCACCTACTTCGCTGTCTCCATAAGGTTGATAGCAAGTTCCCATACCACATAGCTGTTATCTGTTCCTGGTTTAGAAACCATCAAATACTTGCAGCGCTCAGTTCATTCACTGGGTTCATGTATAAGTCTGCAATCACATAGAGTGACTGCAGAATTATCATTTTAGGTTGGGCAACCCCTTTAATAAAGAAAGTCTATACTTACTCATATGCCTCCTAGGCTTGCATCTCTCCACTACTCTCATTTTGGTTTTCATTGTAGCCAAACAGTGGGCACAAATCAACTGTCAACTGTGTGTACTTGGGATTCCCGGTGTTCACTTTCTTGCTTCCTGAGTTGGACTTACTGTGCTCTTTAGATCAAGTCATACTGTGTATAATCTGTCCATTCATTTTAGCTTCTCACAGTCTTAGCGCAACTGATAGTGATCAACAGTCCCCGCTGATTGATAATGTACATAAAATGTCAAACATCTAAGCACCCATCAGGATTGGAAAACATTTGCATATGCATTTCTGAACAAGAATTTCAAGATCTTATTTTACACCCAATAGAACTGTATTTTAGATGTGATGCCAATGTGACTTCTACAAACAGCTCATCAAGAAAAAATTAAATTGGTATATATATATACAGTATCTAACACAATAATAAAAGTAAATCAGGATGATCCTTTAATTTCCCTAGTTGCATAATAAAAGAGTCAGCATGAAAGAAACAGTTTCACTCTCATAAAAGTGTAATGTTTGCTTAATAGCAGGAATGAGCTATTGGAAGGGATGCTTAGTCTTGGTTTCTCTTATATTTAAATGTGATGCACCAGCTGAGAGTAGTGTGAGGATCTTGTACTTTGCCTTGTCATAGACATAAGGCCAGGGTCACATTTGCGATGTGCCCCTGGCCTGCCGGATTCCGGTATTATCTTAGAACTTTTTCCAGCGCCGCATAGCGTTTCCGCTATGCGGTGCTGGAAACCGCTGCCCTTAGTTACCCGCTGTTTACCTGCACGACGTGTCACACAGGCAGCGGCTCGGAGGGCGTTTTACAGCGCCGCACAGGAAACCGTTGCAGACACGATTTCCTGTGCGGCGCTGTAAAACGCCCTCCGAGCCGCTGCCTGTGTGACACGTCGTGCAGGTAAACAGCGGGTAACTAAGGGCAGCGGTTTCCAGCACCGCATAGCGGAAACGCTATGCGGCGCAGGAAAAAGTTCTAAGATAATACCGGAATCCGGCAGGCTAGGGGCACATCGCAAATGTGACCCTAGCCATAGTCACTTGGAAATTACAGCAGGTAAGCAATAAATGCTAATGACTAATTATCATTGTATCTGTTTCCCTTCAATATTCTTTATTTGTTGTCTTGTCAAATAAATCAAGGAAGGAAATAGAATTGATTAGCCCATTACCGATATGTGATATACATTTACGTCATATGCCGCCTCCATGAATTTGAATCAGGTTCACAAGCCGACCCAGCATCATTCCTGACAAATGATGACTGTGATATTCAGCCATCAACTGCCTCTTACAGCTGTGTGTGGACCAGAGCTCGGCCCACGACTTTTAGCCTGTTACATACCATGGGCAACTTCTGATGCAGCATTACAGTGCGTTAGCGGAGGTGCAAGTGATTTTATACACCCATCGTCATGGCAGTAATGAATCGCGAGGTGCCGATGAGTTGGCATGATGGCCAGGGACCTGCTGAACACCTTCTGGGAAAGCCAGCTGTACAGCACAAGAGATTGTGATTTTTTCTATACAGTCATGGCCAAAAGTTTTGAGAATGATACAAATATTAATTTTAACAAAGTCTACTGCTTCAGTTTTTCTAATGGCAATTTCAATATACTCCAGAATGTCATAAAGAGTGATCACCTTAACAGCAATTACTTGCAAAGTCAATATTTGCCTAGAAAATTAACTTTAACCCCCAAAACACATTTCAACATCATTGCAGTCCTGCCTTAAAAGGAGCAGCTAACATCGTTTTAGTGATTGTTCCATTAACACAGGTGTGGATGTTGATGAGGACAGGGCTGGCGAACAATCAGTCATGATTAAGTAACAATGACATGACTGGACACTTTAAAAGGAGGCTGGTGCTTGGTATCATTGTTTCTCTTCAGTTAACCATGGTTATCTCTAAAGAAACACGTGCACGTATCTTAAAACTGTTTCAGCTGCGGGATCGGACTACCAGCAGTGCCGAGCTTGCTCAGGAATGGCAGCAGGCTGGTGAGTGCTTCTGCACGCACTGTGATGCGGAGACTCTTTGGGCAAGGCCTGGTTTCAAGGAGGGCAACAAAGAAGCCACTTCTCTCCTGAAAAAACATCAGGGACTGACTGATATTCTACAAAAGGTACAGGGAGTGGACTGCTGAGGACTGGGGTAAAGTCATTTTCTCTGATAAATCCACTTTTCGATTGTTTTGGACATCTGGAAAACAGCTTATTCGGAGAAGAAGAGGTGAGCGCTACCACCAGTCTTGTCTCATGCCAACTGTAAAGCATCCTGAAACCATTCATGTGTGGGGTTGCTTCTCAGCCAAGGGAATCGGCTCACTCACAGTCTTGTCTAAAAACACAGCCATGAATAAAGAATGTTACCAGAATGTCCTCCAAGAGCAACTTCTCCCAACCGTCCAAGAGCAGTTTGGCGCCCAACAATGCCTTTTCCAGCATGATGTAGCACCTTGCCTTAAAGCAAAGGTGATAACTAAATGGCTCAGGGAACAAAACATAGAGATTTTAGGTCCATGGCCTGGAAACTCCCCAGATCTTAATCCCATTGAGAACTTGTGGTCAATCATCAAGAGACGGGTGGACAAACAAAAACCAACAAATTCTGCCAAAATGCAAGCATTGATTATGCAAGAATGGATTGTCAGGATTTGGTCCAGAAGTTGATTGAGAGCATGCCAGGGAGAATTGCAGAGGTCCTGAAGAAGAAGGGTCAACACTGCAAATATTGACTTGCTGCATTAACTCATTCTAACTGTCAATATAACCTTTTGGTACTCATAATATGATTGCAATTATATTTCTGTATGTGATATAAACATCAGACAAACACAAATAAAAACCAGAGGGCAGCAGATCATGTGAAAATATAATTTTGGTGTCATTCTCAAAACTTTTGGCCATGACTGTACACCACAGTCCAGTAATAGTGCCAGGTATAGTTCAAGTGATTGGAAAATGGCAAGCTCAGGTCCCCTTAAGGGACTAATAGTACAAAGTGAAAAAAAATATTTTTATGAAATATGAAAAAATAAAATCATAAAAGTTCAAATCACTCCCTTAACCTCCATTAAAAATAAATAAATAAATAAATAATATAAAAATACAAACATTTTCTATTGCTATACCCAGAAAAGATCTGATCTACCAAAATAAAATGAATTGGTAAATAGTGTAATGAAAAAATCAAAACGGTAGAATTAATTATTTTTGGATGCTGCAACACTGCAACAAAATGCAACAGTAGGTGATCAAAACATTATGTATACCTAAGTACATAACTACGACAGGTGCAACGTTGTAATCACACCTGAGCCCTGGAGCATAGGGGGCCGCAAAAGTCCCTTTGGCCTAGAGAAAAAGGCGATTGCTAATAAAGATTTGGAATACTTTGGAGCCCCGTTGGAGCATTCGCATCTGGGCTCATGAGCTTCAAGTTACGACACTGTGTATACCCTACACCGGTATCAATAAAAACTTAGGGTGCTAAAAAACAAGTTACATGCCTCAGATAATGGCTACATAAGCAAATGATTTTTTAAAATACAATTTTAGAATCTCTTTTCATCTCTAAAAAAAAATCCTAAAATCAGGCAAGTTTGGGATCAACATATTCATACTGACCAGGAGAATATTATTGCTGAGTAGATAGGAATGAAGCTTTTTCTATATCTAGGAAGGAAAGGTGCTTTATTTATTATCCAGTATATAGATCTCAGTTCTTGATCACTCAGCGCCCAGCTAATTTTAAACAATAGTTAGAAGCTGCTGCAACTTCATCATCATATAAAGATGACTATATCATATCCAAAGGGCCTTTCCTTCCTAGATACAGAAAAAGCTTCATTCCTATCTAAATAATGGAATTCCAAGATGGCGTTCGGGATTCTCGCGGCGGTATTGCGCATGCGCGAGATTTCGTGCGCTTAGTAGCAAAAAACTACACACTGAGAGTCCCTGTGCGCTAGTGCGCATGCGCGAGGGCCTGTAATAGCTAGTAGTGGCCGGAAGGAGAAAATGGAACTACAGAGCATGGGCAGTAAAGGGAACTACATGCTGGGAGTCCAGCGGTTTCCTATTTGGAGTAATGATGAATGTGCAGCAGGCCATATTACCTTAGTAAGATTTATACTTATATACACATGTGCACAATATATTAATTAAGTCCATAGGGACATTTTAACATGTTTAAGCACTATTCTAATGATTATGTTATATCTTAATGCACTTTATGTATAATAAGATGGAAGTTGTATACACTGTATATTTTATATATATGAAATATTTATTGTTAAACACTAATTGTACACTTAATAAGCCCCTTGTATGGGTGCTATAAATATGTGCACCTCAGTTGTATTTGTGACACTGCTGGAGAAAGACCACTGAGTCGAAATGTTGCTGTCCTGGGAATCTAGCCCATATAACTGAACTGAAGGAAGTGCTGCCTCCATTTTTGTGCTTGGATTTACATCTCCTGTATGGTAGGGGGGCTTTGCACCCGTCAAATAACTGTTGTGCTGTTTTTTTTTGTTTTTTTAATTTTTTATACAAAAATCTGCACAAATAGTTTTTTGTTTAGTATTTTTGTTTTTTTGAATTGGGCTAATGGATAATTTTGAACCAGGAACTCTCAGTTATACAGCAGAGGATGAAGATCGTATTTTTAAAGATATTGATGTTGATGCAGTTTTTTTGAGCACTCATTCAGTGATAGATCTCAAACAAAAATTTGAAAATCTATCAAAAATATTACTAACGTTGGAACTGCATCTGTCTACCCTATCAGAGTATTACAAGGCAAAAGTTATACCAAGAGGATTAAGGTCCAACATTAGACCGAATTTGATGTTTGGTGATGCGTTTTTTTGCTCCCAATTTTGCAAAATCTCCAATAAATATGGATTGGACTTATTACTGGTAAACATAGAGTTTATACAACATGATCTTAAATGTGTACGTGCAGAATATACTGAAATTGATAAAAAGTTACAAGAATTAGTAAAAGAAGAAGATTTAATTAAGTTTAAAGATCTTGTGTCAACCCGTTTAACAAAAATGCGACAGGATCTGGAGGAAGGAAAAAAGAGGAAATGGCTAAGAGACACTGAAGATTACACTAGTGGGAATGTATATAACTGGCAGAGGGATGGAGTTGGAAAATGGCGGAACAAAGGTGCCTTGAATAATAAAATAAACTGTGTATGTGGTAGAGAAATCTGTGTGACGGATGTTATCTCCAGATTTAGAGCTAAAGAAAAACGAAGAAAAAGAAGAGGAGGAAGGAGACACCACAGGGAACAAAAAAGACAAAAAAGGCAAAGGGAAACAGCCCAAGAAGACGCCAAAGAACTAAGAGAGACTCTTGTGGTAAACCTTTCAACTAAGGTGTTAAATGAAATGCAAATATCTGTATTGAATAAGGGTATGGGATTTGGACCAAATACCAATGCTGATTTTTTTCAATTGTCCCTAGATTTGGAGAATTTCTTTAGAATGTTGAAATTAAAAGAATGAAAAAGGGGGAAGGGGAACAAGAGGCGCAATAGTGCCTTATCACTTAGACACTTATAGTACAGTGGTATAAAGGAACCACTCACCTATTTCAGTTGTGCGACCCACAACTGGTATGCAGACATGTAGTGTATAATCCGGATGGCTGCTGCTGGACTCCCACCGACCACTCACACGTGGAATCACACAGTAAAAAATGGGAAAGGAAACGGTGTTCACCAGTCCGCGCTGCCAGGATCCACTTATTCCAGGGAAGAAACTCACGATCAGATGTGATATGATCAAATCCTTTATTGCATCCAACGCGTTTCAACGCCTTTCCTGGCGTCTTCCTCAGGGATCAATATCACATCTGATCGTGAGTTTCTTCCCTGGAATAAGTGGATCCTGGCAGCGCGGACTGATGAACACCGTTTCCTTTCCCATTTTTTATTGTGAAATTAAAAGAATGGTTCAGCACAAAGAATATGTTGAGTAAAACTGTCAATAGTGAATTTGATATACAAACAGTAGGTCTCAAAAAGAAAAGTAATTTCACTCCCCCTGTAAATTCCCGTGTGATTGATGCTTTTAGGTCAGCGGTAACTAATGAGATAAATGACTTGAAAAATGAAGCTAGGATTGAGAAACATGTTAAACCTAATATTACATCTAAGGAGATGGAAGCTCTCTATGACCTTGTCCATGACGACAGCATTATAATAAAAAGGGCTGATAAAGGTGGTGCTATAGTCGTCATGGACAAGGTCAATTATATTAAGGAGATCAGATGACAGTTGGCGGACCCGGGAGTATACCAGTGACTTGTGAGGGATTCAAAATTTGATATAGCTAAAAAAATCAAGTGTATTCTGGAATGGGCGAAAGAGAAGAAGCTCATTGATCAGAGTTTGGTTGAGTATATGACTATAGATTTCCCTACAATACCGGTGTTGTATATACTCCCAAAAATTCACAAGTCCCTGGTAGATCCCCCGGGAAGGCCAATTGTATCTGGGTGTGATTCTATACTATCTAATATTGGTAAATTTTTGGATAAAGTTCTCAATCCTATTGCAAAAGCCGCTGAATCATACATTAAGGACACGGGTGAATTTCTAAATAAGTTAGGAGAACTATCAATAAGTGGAGAGGTGATATTAGCATCATTCGACGTTGTGTCCCTCTACACTTCAATTGATCATGGGAGAGGTTTAAAAGCTGTTCATAAAAAGCTAAAAGAGACTGAAATGACTTCTGACTCGAATTTATTCTTAAATTGTTAGAGTTGGTATTGACTAGCAATTATTTTTTATTCGGTGATTAATTTTTTCTACAATGCAGGGGAACTGCAATGGGCGCGAATACGCAAATGTGGTTATGCGTGTGCTCGAGGAAGACTTCGTCTATGTGTCCCACCACTATGGCTTGGTAGCCACGTGGTGGAGATACATAGACGATGTCTTCCTCGTGTGGACAGGGACTATGGAAACATTAAATGAATTTCATGAGTATTTGAATACTATTGATGAGACTATAAAATTTACGTTGGTCTCGTCGGTAGAATCATTACAATTTTTGGACGTATTGGTTAGATACGATTTAAACGGTTTCAACACGGAGTTATTTGTAAAGAAAACGGACAGAAATAACCTCTTACTATTTAATAGCCATCACCCTAAAAAAATGATTGAATCCATTCCCTATAGTCAATTCCTAAGGGTAAAGAAAATTGTGAGTAATCAGGAAGATCAGGAAAAGTCATTAGATATGATGGAAAAGAAATTTGTGTCACGTGGATACCCAAAAAAGTTGTTGAGGGATCAAAGAGAAAAAGCTGAAAAGAAGGATAGATCAGAAATTCTATCTGAAAAAAAACCCAGCAAATCATTGGATAGAATTCCGTTGGTAACCACATATAGTGCACAAAGTAAAGAAGTGTCAAAAATCATTAAAAAACATTGGGGGAGGTTGGGAAAATGTATCCCCAATGTAAAAGAATTCCAAGAACCTCCATTATTTTCCTATAGACGCTGTAAAATCTTAGGGGATAGATTGATGCACTCAGACATCGGTAGCCTTAAAAAAGAGGGACAGAAATATTTAACTGGATCCAAACGAAAAGGATGCTACCCGTGTCTTTCGTGCATCAACTGTAATTTAATGATTAAGGGATCAGTATTTGTACACCCAATAACAGGTACGAGATTTGAGATCAAAGGTTTTTTTACATGTTCGTCAGAATTTGTAATATATCTCTTGGAGTGTCCATGCCATTTACGGTATGTTGGCGAAACGACTCTTGATTTCAGGACACGTATAGCCCATCATAGGTACACAATTAAAAAGAAACGTAAAGATTTGCCAGTACCTAAACACTTTCTGGACATGGGGCACTCCGAGAGAGATTTGAAATTCCGAATTATAGACTGTATACCAGTACAAAGAAGAGGGGGAGATCGGATCAAGCTTCTGAAAAAGCGGGAGCTAGAATGGATCCATAGGCTAGATTCGCTAAAGCCAAAAGGTCTTAACGTGGATTATAAAGTTGGTGGCCTTATATAAAAAAAGTCTTTGGAAATATGAATCTTTATATACCTCTGTTTTTTAAGGCTAGAAAAAATGTATTGTTTTTAATGTTGTTTTGTTTTTTCGTTTATTATAGATATTCCGGAAATATGGAAATGCTGCACTAGAACATCTATATGGCATTCTAACTGCTGCCCTATTTATATATTCTGTGGTTTTTGTCCTCCTTTCGGTGTACTATGACTATATGACATTATTGTATATTAATAAAGAACTATGATAAAAGAAAATATGAAGTTTTCTGTAAAGTTGAAGGAATATACTGAGTATTTTGTCACCTAAACAGAATGACCGACATAATTAGATGTATATACACTAATGTATGATAGTGTCATTTGTGCTCATGTTGTTACAGAGCACTTAACTGTAAATAGTCCTCTGGACGGTGACACTAACATCTATGAATAACTTATGATATCTCAGATAGATCACATTTAGTAAGATATTATCACCTAAACAGAATGATTGACATAATATGGTGGGAGTCTACCTATGAATGTCTATATCATTTGTGCCTATATAAATATACGTACTTAACTGTGTATAGTCCTCTGGACGGTGATTATTTATCTTATGAGACTGCCCTTTGGCTAATAGTATGCTTTTATATATACAAGCTGCTGTATGTTAAAAGTATCAATCCTATTACATTGGATATGATATAGTCATCTTTATATGATGATGAAGTTGTAGCAGCTTCTAACTATTGTTTAAAATTAGCTGGGCGCTGAGTGATCAAGAAATGAGACCCTCCGTTCACTCTCTCTCTCTCCCCCTCCGTTCACTCTCTCTCTCTCTCCCCCTCCGTTCACTCTCTCTCCCGCTCCGTTCACTCTCTCTCTCTCCCACTCCGTTCACTCTCTCTCTCTCTCTCCCCACCTCTGCGCTGTGTCTTTGCCCTGCACCTGGCTGTCTCCCCCTGTGCCTGTCTACCCACATTTCTCCTGACAGGGAGCCCCTGGGCATGGTGTTATTTGCCCCTGGCAGGGGGGGCCCCTCTGTAATCTGCCCCTGGCAGGGGGGGGGGCCCTCTGTAATCTGCCCCTGGCAGGCTGGGAGCCCCTCTGTAACCTGCCCCTGGAAGGCTGGGGGCCCCTCTGTAACCTGCCCCTGGCAGGCTGGGGGCCCCTCTGTAACCTGCCCCTGGCAGGCTGGGGGCCCCTCTGTAACCTGCCCCTGGCAGGCTGGGGGCCCCTCTGTAACCTGCCCCTGGCAGGCTGGGGGCCCCTCTGTAACCTGCCCCTGGCAGGCTGGGGGCCCCTCTGTAATCTGCCCCTGGCAGGCTGGGGGCCCCTCTGTAACCTGCCCCTGGCAGGCTGGGGGCCCCTCTGTAACCTGCCCCTGGCAGGCTGGGGGCCCCTGAGTGCTGGTTCTCCCCCCACCCCCTCCCCTCTTAACCTGAGAGTCAGCTGGCAGACGCTGATTGTAGTGAGCAGCAGGCAGCAGCAGATCACTTTCTCCTGCAGCATCGAGGTGCAGGAAGTAGATATCTGCCGCTGCTGCTGCTCAGGTTAGGAGGGAGAGAGGGTGTGGGGGAGGGGAGAGGGGCAGCGCTCAGGGGCCCCTGCTAGGTGAGAAGTCCACAGGGGGCTTGGGTGCTGATGACTGGCCCTGGCTTCCCCCTGGGCACCAGCCATGCTCACCTGCAGTCTGGCGTCTTCCTCCTCTTATGCATTCCACACTGTGGTCTGCACTCTGCAAAGGAAGAGGAAATGAAGAGGCGGAGCGGGGGTGCCTCTTCCATGCGTTTCACATTGTGGAACGCAAAGACAGCGGAAGTGACGCCCGGATGCGGGGGCGGAGCGGGGGCTGGCGGCCGGCTTCTGAAATTAATGAAAGCACCGCACCGCCGCGCCAGTAGGAGTTAAGATAATACCGGCGGCGCGATGCGGGCGGCCAGGCGGCAGTGGGCCCCTCAGTCAGCCTGGGCCCCGGCACTTGCCCGGGTACGCCGGGTGCTGACGCCGGCCATGGGTATAGTGAATGTGTGTATTGCAGAACCCATTGATCCTTTTGTTTCAAGTGCCACTCATTGAGCTACAAATTCATGATAAATAGTAGTGTCGCGACAGATAACCGTTTATGTAAGTATATAATTTTCTGCCTGCACATACACTTTTGGTGATGCCAGTCATATATAGATTTGCATATTGTTGTATTTTTGACTGAGCTCCTACTGATATATACATTTTCCACTTTCTCCCTTTCCTAGTCTGATAGCCATGCACCATTTCACCATTGTTAGAGCCCAGCACACACCTGTTCATTGTTTTTAATTACATCCATGGGCATATAAACCCACTCACATCTCCACATTTCACTAGGGCATAGTGTCAGGACCTGACAGTGGAGGCTCCGTGTAGTGGGTGTCAGGCTTACTCTCTAGTGGCCACTATTGAAACCAAGATCTCCGGTTTTCCTTATTTAGCATAGGGCAGTTTCTGCAATACACACATTCATTATACCCATTGATCCTTTTGTTTCAAGTGCCACTCATTGAGCTACAAATTCATGATAAGTAGTAGTGTCGCGGCAGATAACCGTTTATGTAAGTATATAATTTTCTGCCTGCACATACACTTTTGGTGATGCCAGTCATATACTCGTGTATAAGCCGACCCGTGTATAAGCCGACCTCCCTACTTTTGCCCTCAAAACCAGGGAAAACCTATTGACTCGTGTATAAGCCGAGGGTGGACCCCAGCACAGGTATACAGCCCCCAGCAGTGTGGTATATAGGCCCCCCCAGTGGTAGTATACAGCAGCCTCCCAGTGGTATGCAGGCCCCAGCAGTATATACAGCAGCCCCAGTGGTATACAGCAGCCCTTAGGTAGTACACAGCAGCCCCAGAGGTATACACAGCAGCCCCAGGGGTATACACAGCAGCCCCAAGGGTATACACAGCAGCCCCAGGGGTATACACAGCAGCCCAGGGGTGTACACAGCAGCCCCAGGGGTGTACACAGCAGCCCCAGGGGTGTACACAGCAGCCCCAGGGGTGTACACAGCAGCCCCAGGGGTATACACAGCAGCCCAGGGGTATATACAGCAGCCCCAGGTTTATACACAGCAGCCCCAGGGTATACACAGCAGCCCCATGGGTGTACACAGCAGCCCCA
This sequence comes from Allobates femoralis, assembly GCA_033576535.1. Taxonomy (NCBI): domain Eukaryota; kingdom Metazoa; phylum Chordata; class Amphibia; order Anura; family Aromobatidae; genus Allobates; species Allobates femoralis. The sequence continues at coordinate 76,300,840 of JARQOC010000001.1, read as the reverse complement.
GCGGTATACACAGCAGCCCCAGGGGTAGTACACAGCAGCCCCAGGGGTAGTACACAGCAGCCCCAGGGGTAGTACACAGCAGCCCCAGGGGTAGTACACAGCAGCCCCAGGGGTATATACAGCAGCCCCAGGGGTGTACACAGCAGCCCCAGGGGTAGTACACAGCAGCCCCAGGGGTATAGACAGCAGCCCCAGGGGTGTACACAGCAGCCCCAGGGGTAGTACACAGCAGCCCCAGGCCCCCCTCACTGTTTGGCGTCCCCACCTCAGGATGGCCCCCCCCCGCACGCAGCGCTGCGCTCATACATTACCAGCCTGTCAGCTGTCATCCTCCGGTGGCGGATCGCGGCTCCCGGCTCCGTCTTCCATCTTCATCTGTGTCTTCCTGCTTTGTGACCGGGGCTCATTGCGATGACGTCATCGCGACGCCGGCCGGTCATGTGACATGCTGGTAATGTATGAGTGCAGCGCTGCGTGCGGGGGGGGGCCATCCTAAGGTGGGGGCGCCAAACAGTGAGGGGGTCCTGTATATACTCACGTATAAGCCGAGGGGAGACTTTTCAGCCCAATTTTTGGGCTGAAAATCTCGGCTTATACGCGAGTATATACGGTACTTAGAAAATTGATGATGTTTTCAATACCTACTTAACCCGCTATATATAGCAAATACCTGCTGTGAGATTCCCTTCAACATTATGGCTTCAAATATCCAAATAACTTGACAAATTGCTTTGTAATACTCATTAAAACATAAATAAAATGAATACAATTTCAAAAAATTACTTTTAGGCAAATATGCATGCATTTAAGTCATAAAAAGTTATTAATGGTTTCCATATCCCATAAACTATTTTTACCCCTTGAAGTTCCTTATTTAAAAGTTTAGCAGTAAAATAAAGTCAATTGCGTCTTGATTCCTATCTTTTCAAGCAATATCTTTGAAACCTATGCCGGTACAGCTGTTTTCAAAAGAGTTAATTCTAAACATTAACTGTACCCACTCGGGGGCCTAACCAAAATAGGAGCAGGGGTCGCAATCGTACCTGAGCCCTGGAGCCTAGGGGGCCCCAAAAGTCCCTTTAGCCTATAGAAAAAGACTATTACTATTTAAGATTTGGAATAATTGGTGGCCCCGTTGGATCTTTCGCATCAGGGCCCATGAGCTTCAATTAAGGTTACTGTACCCACCCTTTTAGACAGGAGGTTTAGTTTAATTATACTTTCTGACTCAGACACCAGATTGGTTGTAATTACCTCCATTTTCTTGTGAGAAATGATCATCTTTAATATTTTCTAACATTATAGACATGGGGCATATGCCAGTGCCATACCAAATTTTTTTGAATGACATTAGTTTAAAGTCAGCCCAAGTTAAAATTTACACTATACCTTTAATATGTCCTCTTTGTTCTAAAGTCTGTTCGCGAGCTCACTGCTTTCTTCATAAACTTTCTTTCCTACAATACTCCAGGGATTGGAAAGATTAGGGTTTTTCCCACTCGCTTGAGATGAAAGGGAATAATATAGACAGTGAGAAAGCGGTGTAGAATTCTAAAGACGGAAAAACTCATTATTTTTTATCTCGCCTATGACCTTGCTACATTAATATCTATATATTTTATCCTTTTTACTTTGAAAGTTAAATTTGTTGGGAATATTTAGTCTAAAGCAAGGGAAGATGAAAGTGTTTAACTCTTCAGTTATTAGAAGAACCAGCAATTAGAGTGGATAAATAACTGGGGAAGTTCAGCCAAGTGTATAACCTCCCTGGGGAATAAGAAGTCCAGATAGCATAGCTTATAAACATGAATCTTCTAGGCTATGTTGTATATAAATTGGTCTTTCAGCAAGTGCCATATGCCAAGCAATGTAACACGTAAGATGCTATAATAATGTATATAGGACATATAAGTACACTACATAAATACTTCAAGTGCATTATCGGAAAAAGATTTCTTATGTTGTGTGCACAAGTAACTAAATGCATTTTTTCATCTGCCCTCTTAATTAAGTTTGGACATTGATTTAATTCTGTGTCCCATTTTGTATGAGATTAATTGCTTTCCAATTACAAATTAGTGAGGTACTTACTTTTTCTGTTCAGTAGGACCATGGCTTGGTAGGATACACAGTGATTAATATTCAGTATGGTGGCATCTACCAAACTGACTGTTAAAATATTTTATTTAAATTGAATATATCACTGTAAGGCGGCCGTCACACGCTACAATATCGAGAGCGATATTGTAAGCGATCACGTGCACGCGCGATCGCTAATGATATCGCTCACATCGCTGGTGAGCTGTCACACAGGCAGACTCACCAGCGATGTGGAGCAGCGAGATCGCTGGTAACTATGGTACACATCGGGTTACTAGGCGCCGCGCGGCTCTTAGTAACCTGACGTTTACCATAGATACCATCTCCCAGCATAGGCTCTGCCGCTGGGAGATTGTTCATCGTGGTGTCATACACCACGATGAAGCAGATTGCTCAAGCGTTTATCGCTTGATATGAGCTCCGGCTCTCAAATCTGCGATGTCATGATCAAGCGATTTTACATTGTAAAATCGCTTGATTGCACGCAGCGATGCACAAACGATATCGCTTAAGCGATCAAAAAGCAGATTGCTTAAACGATATTGTGCATTAAATTGAACCGTGTGACGGCCGCCTTAGAAATGGGTCGATTTTTTGAAATTTGAATTTGCTAATTTTGCCAAATTTTCCTAAAAAAATTGAATTGTGGAGAGATAATAAAGTCAAATCTCAGCAATGGAAAGCTTGTACTTGCTCAAAAAATACACATGGGTTAGGTGAGAAAGAGAGGATCCTGAGCATAAGAGCTTACACTTTACAGGTGACAGAGAGGACCCCACTGACTAAGATCTTATCCTTTACAGTAGCAATACTGTACCCCACTGATCATTAGAGCTTACATTTTACAGGTGATAAAGAGGACCCTGCTGACAATAGGAGCTTACACTCTACAATAGTGATAGAGGACCCTGCTGACCATCATAGCTTACAGTATACAGTAGCGATACAGGACGCTGTTGACAATAAGAGCTTGTACTTTACAATAGCAATAGAGGACCCACTGATCATACGAGCTTACACTGTAAATGAGGGATACCTACTTATCCAATTACTCTGACGTACTAACTGTGCTCCATTGAGAACCGGTAATCTGTGTTGATCCAGATAGTGACCACCACTCTACAATGTATGGTAATCCATTAGATGTCATAGCTGAAGAGCATTATTGGAAGGGCTGTATGGAAACCCAAAATAATATTAACCACTATCTGATGCTTTAGCAGTGTAGGAAATGGTTCCAGACAATTTTATTTTTGCAAATAACAAAAAAAGTCTCAAAATAATCAAAATCTTATGAAACTGTGATTTACAGGAAATTAAACTCTATCTCGATTCTCCACAGATGAATTAACTTTTCTCTAGTCAATGTACCTTACTATACTGTATTTACAGTATTATTGGTTTAATATCCACTTCACTTGTCCCAACAGCCCAAAAATATTGACTAGTTAAGCATAATACAGGAGACCTTACCCTTCACAAGAGGAGCAATCTGTCCATCCCACTCACCAGTGGTTGACAACTAGCTTGTGTGCAAGTATACTTTACATGGTGGCTATGTGTCCCTTGTGATAGGAAAGAAAGAGGTAGAAAGAGTTGGGAGAACAACCTCCTTAAAAATACATATTCCAAAGTGTAATTATCTTCTTAAACATAGCAGCATAGCATGATGACATAACAGGAGAACCTTGACTTTTCTTAACTCAGGGGTACACTTGATGGTAGAGAGGCCTGAGTCTCCAACCTGTCCCTTTCTCCTAACCAGCCCTGAGATAATCCCTCAACCCCACCCCAAGAGGTGAACCTTAATGAAACCCACAGATAAAGACAGACTTGGATAAAGTAAACAGTCCCACACAGCAAATAATCAGTAAGATACAATATGTGTGTAGGGAGAACTCAAATACAAAAAAAGAATGAAAAAACAACAAGGTATACTTCAGACACCAAACAATGATTTGACTTTCAACAGCAACTCCAACACAGGACCGGTATGCAATAGGCACTAGTGATGAGCGAGTACTAAAATGCTCGGGTGCTCGAAGCTCGGGCCGAGCATCCCGAGATACTCGTGTACTCGGCCCGAGTAACGAGCCCAATGTTATCCTATGGGAGACACGAGTATTTTTATGAAATGACTGCCGGCTGCCTGGAAAAACCCTAAAAATGTCACAAGAGTCTCAGAAGAGTGCTGAAATGACATGGCAACACCATGGGGAAGACCCCTGGAAGCATTTCTCACTCAAAAGTCACAGCTGTGAACAATGTTGTCCGAGTTTCACGCCAATTTTACGGAGTGTCCAGAAAACCTTCCAAAATGACACCAAAATGAATATTTAGGGTGGAAATGTTAAGGGCACATACCCAATAGTGAGATACAGCTGGTGTATGTTACTTTTTGTGATTACATGAAAGATTTTACGTGAAAACATTGTGCGGCACTCCGATGACCCTGACAAGAGACGTACATGAAGCCCTGTCTAGAAATAATGTGCCCATTTTGAAGAACTGGGTCTATTGTAGTATCTTCCTTTGCCAGGGCAGTCCAAAATTGGGAGGTTCACCAATGCCCCTGGATACAGACATGCAGGATGGCCTGTAAACAAGAACTGGGTGTATTGTAGTATAGCCCATTGGCCAGGGCAGCCAAAAATTGGGAGGTTCAACAATGACCCATGCTTACAGACATGTAGTAGGGCCTGTAACCCTCAAGTGGGTGTATTGTAGTATAGCCCTTTGGCCAGGGCAGAAAAAATTGGGAGGTTCAACAATGACCCATGCATACAGACATGTAGTAGGGCCTGTAACCCTCAAGTGGGTGTATTGTAGTAGAGCCCTTTGGTCAGGGCAGCCAAAAATTGGGAGGTTCCATTGTACCCATGATGAGACAGTGTCAGTAGGGCCTGTAAAAGTGGGTGTATTGTAGTAGAGCCCTTTGGTCAGGGCAGCCAAAAATTGGGAGGTTCAACAATGACCCATGCATACAGACATGTAGTAGGGCCTGTAACCCTCAAGTGGGTGTATTGTAGTAGAGCCCTTTGGTCAGGGCAGCCAAAAATTGGAAGGTTCAACAATTGACCCATGCATACAGACATGTAGTAGGGCCTGTAACCTCAAGTGGGTGTATTGTAGTAGAGCCCTTTAGGTCAGGGCAGCCAAAAATTGGGAGGCTCTCCTTGTACCCTGATAAGACATGCAGTAGGGCCTGTAAGCAAGAATGGGTGTATTGTAGTAGAGCCCTTTGGTCAGGGCAGCCAAAAATTGGGAGGTTCAACAATGACCCATGCATACAGACATGTAGTAGGGCCTGTAACCCTCAAGTGGGTGTATTGTAGTAGAGCCCTTGGTCAGGGCAGCCAAAAATTGGGAGGTCACTCTATGCTCCTAAGACATGTCAGTAGGGCCTGTTAACCAAGTGGGTGTATTGTAGTAGAGCCCTTTGGTCAGGGCAGCCAAAAATTGGGAGGTTCAACAATGACCCATGCATACAGACATGTAGTAGGGCCTGTAACCCTCAAGTGGGTGTATTGTAGTAGAGCCCTTTGGTCAGGGCAGCCAAAAATTGGAAGGTTCAACAATGACCCATGCATACAGACATGTAGTAGGGCCTGTAACCCTCAAGTGGGTGTATTGTAGTAGAGCCCTTAGGTCAGGGCAGCCAAAAATTGGGAGGCTCCTCTTTGTCCCTGGATGGAGACGTGCAGGAGGGCCTGTTAAGAAGAACTGGGTGTATTGTAGTAGAGCCCTTTGGTCAGGGCAGCCAAAAATTGGGAGGTTCAACAATGACCCATGCATACAGACATGTAGTAGGGCCTGTAACCCTCAAGTGGGTGTATTGTAGTAGAGCCCTTTGGTCAGGGCAGCCAAAAATTGGGAGGTTCAACAATGACCCATGATACAGACTGAGTAGGGCCTGTTAAACGCAATGGGTGTATTGTAGTAGAGCCCTTTGGTCAGGGCAGCCAAAAATTGGGAGGTTCAACAATGACCCATGCATACAGACATGTAGTAGGGCCTGTAACCCTCAAGTGGGTGTATTGTAGTAGAGCCCTTAGGTCAGGGCAGCCAAAAATTGGGAGGCTCCTTGTCCCATGATGAGACGTGCAGTAGGGCCTGTTAAGACTAATGGGTGTATTGTAGTAGAGCCCTTATGGTCAGGGCAGCCAAAAATTGGGAGGTCACATGCCCATGGCATGAACTGACATGTGTAGGGCCTGTTAAACGAAGTGGGTGTATTGTAGTAGAGCCCTTTGGTCAGGGCAGCCAAAATTGGGAGGTTCAACAATTGACCATGCATACAGACATGTAGTAGGGCCTGTAACCCTCAATGGGTGTATTGTAGTAGAGCCCTTGGTCAGGGCAGCCAAAAATTGGGAGGTTCACAATTGACCCTGATACAGACTGTAGAGGGCCTGTAGACATCATGGGTGTATTGTAGTAGAGCCCTTTGGTCAGGGCAGCCAAAAATTGGAGGTTCCATGCCCATGCATACAGACATGTAGTAGGGCCTGTAACCCTCAAGTGGGTGTATTGTAGTAGAGCCCTTGGTCAGGGCAGCCAAAAATTGGGAGGTTCCTTGCCCTGATAGACAGTAGGAGGGCCTGTTAAACAATGGGTGTATTGTAGTAGAGCCCTTGGTCAGGGCAGCCAAAAATTGGGAGGTTCCTGACCCATGATGAGACTGTAGAGGGCCTGTAAAACCTTGGGTGTATTGTAGTAGAGCCCTTTGGTCAGGCAGCCAAAAATTGGGAGGTTCAACAATGCCCATGCAAAGACATGTAGTAGGGCCTGTAACCCTCAAGTGGGTGTATTGTAGTAGAGCCCTTTGGTCAGGGCAGCCAAAAATTGGGAGGTTCAACAATGACCCATGCATACAGACATGTAGTAGGGCCTGTAACCCTCAAGTGGGTGTATTGTAGTAGAGCCCTTGGTCAGGGCAGCCAAAAATTGGAGGTTCAACAATGACCCATGCATACAGACATGTAGTAGGGCCTGTAACCCTCAAGTGGGTGTATTGTAGTAGAGCCCTTAGGTCAGGCAGCCAAAAATTGGGAGGTCCCATGACCTGATGAGACAGTGCAGGAGGCCTGTAAGAAATGGGTGTATTGTAGTAGAGCCCTTAGGTCAGGGCAGCCAAAAATTGGGAGGTTCAACAATGACCCTGATCAGACGATGTAGTAGGGCCTGTAACCCTCAATGGGTGTATTGTAGTAGAGCCCTTTGGTCAGGGCAGCCAAAAATTGGAGGTTCACAATGACAGCATACAGACATGTATAGGCTGTAACCTCAAGTGGGTGTATGTAGTAGAGCCTTTGTCAGGGCAGCCAAAAATTGAGGTTCAACAATGAATGTACAGATGTAGTAGGGCTGTAACCCTCAAGTGGTGTATGTAGTAGAGCCCTTCGGTCAGGGCAGCCAAAATTGGAGGCTCAAACTTTGTCCCATGCATCAGACATGTAGTAGGGCCTGTAACCAAGAGTGGGTGTATTGTAGTAGAGCCCTTTGGTCAGGGCAGCCAAAAATTGGAGGTTCAACAATGACCCATGCATACAGACATGTAGTAGGGCCTGTAACCTCAAGTGGGTGTATTGTAGTAGAGCCCTTAGGTCAGGGCAGCCAAAAATTGGGAGGTCCTCTTTGTCCTGGATGGAGACTGAGAGGGCCTGTTAAAAAACTGGGTGTATTGTAGTAGAGCCCTTTGGTCAGGGCAGCCAAAAATTGGGAAGGTTCAACAATGACCCATGCATACAGACATGTAGTAGGGCTGTAACCCTCAAGTGGAGTGTATTGTAGTAGAGCCTTGGCAGGGAGCCAAATTGGAGGTTCAATGACCCATGCATACAGAAGGTCAGTAGGGCTCTGTAACCCAAGTGGTGTATGTATAAGAGCCCTTAGGTCAGGCAGCCAAAAATTGGAGGTCAACAATGACCCATGCATACAGACATGTAGTAGGGCCTGTTAACCGCTCAAGTGGGTGTATTGTAGTAGAGCCCTTAGGTCAGGGCAGCCAAAAAATTGGGAGGCTCCTCTTTGTCCTGGATGGAGACGTGCAGGAGGGCCTGTTAAGAAGAACTGGGTGTATTGTAGTGTAGCCCTTTTGTCAGGGCAGCCAAAAATTTGGAGGCTCCTCTTTGTCCCTGGATAGAGACGTGTAGGAGTACCTAAAAATATTTTTCCCATTGAAAAGGAGCGGGTCTCCTGTCGTTGTAATGCCCATTCTAACAGAATGGGCTACAAAATTTACCACTGTGCGTATACCTCAAACAAGAGCCTAACTATTCTAACACTCATCATGGTGTCACATGAGGAGAAGGAGTAGGAGTCCAGCGATTAGCCAAAGTACGGAAGTGTGTACCCATTGGTGAGTGGAGGTACATGTCAAATTCAAATAACAAAATAAAATTCAGTTGTCATTTGCTGGTGGTGTGGTGAAGTCTGGCCCAATCCAACCCTTGTTCATCTTGATCAGAGTGAGCCTGTCCGCATTTTCAGTTGACAGGCGGGTGCGTTTATCAGTGATGATTCCACCTGCTGCACTGAAAACACGCTCTGATAAAACGCTAGCGGCAGGGCAGGCCAGGACTTCCAAGGCGTAGAGAGCCAATTCATGCCACGTGTCGAGCTTGGAGACCCAATAATTGAAAGGCACCGATGAATCTCGCAGTACAGTTGTTCGATCTGCAAGGTACTCCTTCAGCATCTGCCCGAACTTAGCATTTCTGGTGGCACTACCCCGCACCTCAGGGGCTGTGGTACGTGAGGGGCTGAGAAAACTGTCCCACATCGTAAAGACAGTTCCCCTGCCTCTGGCGGATTGGACTTGTGCCCCTCTCGGCCGTACGCCTTGGTTGTCCATCGAATCCTGACCTATGCCGCTAGCGTTTTGTGAGGGGAAGGATTTCACAACTTCCGTGACTATGGCCCTCTGGAACTGCAGCATTTTGGCTGACCTCTCCGCCTCAGGAATGAGAGACATAAAGTTCTCCTTGTAGCGTGGGTCTAAGAGTGTTGCCAACCAGTACTGATTGTCGGCCAAGATGTTCTGAACGCGAGGGTCACGAGACAGGCAGCTTACCATAAAGTCAGCCATGTGCGCCAGACTCTTAACAGCCATCACATCAGTATCCAGACCAACACGATGACTGAACATGCTGTCCTCCTCCTCCTCCTCATCTCCCCTGTCCTCTGGCCAGCCACGCTGAATCGAGGGTATGACTGGTGTGCATGTCATATCCCCAATTTGGCCTGAGAGTTGCTCCATGTCTTCATCCTCCTCCTCCTCCTCCTCCTCGTCATAGTCCTCCACTACACGTTGTGATGACATGAGGCTGGGCTGTGTGTTTTCACCCACACCCACTACAGTTTCTTGCTCTAAGTCATCGCGCTCTGCCTGCAATGCATCCTCTTTTATTTTCAGCAGAGACCGTTTTAGAAGGCAGAGTAGTGGTATGGTGACGCTAATAATGGCGTCATCACCGCTCACCATCTTGGTGGAGTCCTCAAAGTTTTGGAGGACGGTGCATAGGTCCGACATCCATCTCCACTCCTCAGGTGTTATGTGTGGAGTTTGACCCATTTCCCGACGGCTTAGGTGATGCAGGTAGTCCACAACTGCCCTCTTCTGCTCACATATCCTGACCAACATGTGCAGCGTTGAATTCCAACGCGTGGGGACATCACACACCAGTCTGTGGGCCGGAAGACGCAAACGGCGCTGAAAGCTTGCAAGGCCGGCTGAAGCAGCAGGTGACTTGCGAAAATGTGCAGACAGACGCCGAACTTTTACCAGCAGGTCAGACACCTCCGGGTATGACTTCACAAACCTCTGAACCACCAGGTTGAGCACATGGGCCACGCATGGAACATGCGTCAGCTGCCCTCGCCTCAAAGCTGCCACCAGGTTCCGGCCATTGTCACACACGACCTTTCCTGGCTTTAGGTTCAGAGGTGTGAGCCAGTGATCTGCCTGCTGTTTCAGAGCTGTCCACACCTCTTCTGCATTGTGGGGTTTGTCACCTATGCAGACTAGCTTCAGCACAGCCTGTTGCCGCTTTGCAGAGGCAGTGCTGCAGTGCTTCCAGCTTGGGACTGGTGTGGAGGGTACAGTGGATGAGGATGCGCAGGTGGAGGAGGAGGAGGCTGAAGAGCATGACATTCCGGAGCTGTAGAGTGTCGGTGAAACCATGACAGAGGTAGGGCCTGCTATCCTTGGTGTGGGAAGGACGTGTTCCGTCCCTCGCTCAGACTGGGTCCCAGCCTCCACAATATTAATCCAGTGTGCCGTCAGGGAGATGTAGCGGCCTTGCCCACAAGCACTTGTCCACGTGTCTGTGGTAAGGTGGACTTTGGCTGAAACAGCATTGTTCAGGGCACGTGTGATGGTGTTGGACACGTGGTTATGCAATGCGGGGACGGCACATCTGGAGAAATAGTGTCGGCTGGGGACCGAGTAACGTGGGACAGCAGCCGCCATCAGGTCGCGGAATGCGTCCGTCTCCACCAGACGGAAAGGCAACATTTCTAGCGCTATGAGTCGCGAAATGTGAGCATTGAGGACTGTGGCATGTGGGGCATTGGCAGCGTATTTGCGCCTGCGTTCAAATGTTTGCTGAATGGATAATTGAACGCTGCGCTGGGACAAGGACGTGCTTGATGGTGGCGTAATTTGTGCTTCAGCAACTTCAGGTGCAGGACAGGAGGCTTGTTCGCGGCCAGCATGGACAGGGGATTGGCTTGCATGCACAACAGCCGAAGACCTAGCAGTGACATCAGCACGCACCGCTCCTCGACTCTGTGGTACTTCCCACAAAGTCGGGTGCTTGGCTGACATGTGCCTGATCATGCTGGTGGTGGTCAGGCTGCTAGTTTTCGTACCCCTGCTGATAGTGGCATGGCAGGTGTGGCAAATGGCCTTTTTAGAGTCTTCTGGAGCCAACTTAAAAAACTCCCAGACTCGGGAAGACCGAACATTTGCACAGGCACCTTGAGTCGTGTTGTTGTTCCGGGGAACGGTTGCCTGCCTTCTGCCTGCGGACGCACCCTTGCTTCGTACTGGCTGTTGTGATGCTACGCCTCCCTCCCCCTGTGCACTGCTGTCCTCGCTCTGCATATCCTCCTGCCATGTAGGGTCAGCTACTGGATCATCCACCACGTCGTCTTCCTCTTCCGCACCCTGATCCTCCTCCTGACTTCCTGGCAAATGTGTCTCATCATCGTCCACCCCTTGTTGAGACACTTTGACAACGTTCTGTTCGTCATAACGCGGCTGCTCAAATATTTGGGCATCTGTACATACCATCTCCTCATGACCCACTTCAAGAGGAGGTGGCGACAGGCCAGATTCTGCGAATGGATACGTGAACAGCTCTTCCGAGTGTCCTAGTGTGGGATCTGTAATGTCCGTGGACGTGTAATCAGCCAGGTGGTAGGAAGGAGGATCAGGTTGGGAAATGTGCGGTGCAGTATCACGGCTACTGACAGTTGACCGTGCGGAAGACAGGGTGTTTGTGGAGGTGCCCATCTGACTTGAAGCATTATCCGCTATCCAAGTAACAACCTGTTGACACTGGTCTTGGTTCAACAGTGGTGTACTGCTGCGGGCCCAAGAATTTGGGACAGGACGTGCGAGCGAGGAGATGTGGCCCTTTGTTGTTGCGAAATGAGTGCTTGCACACGACCTCGGCCTCTGCCTGCACCACCATCACGTCCACTTCCTTGTTCCTTGCCAACGCCCTTGCCAACGCCTTTGCGCATTTTGCCTGTATAGAGCGACAACTGCCTGGTCACTGTGGAGGTCACAGGAGATTAGGATTTTAGTTCCCTAACCTGTATAAAGGTATGACGTACAACAGTGTGGTGACTGTTGAGATGACAATAGTTAGGATTTTAGTTCCCTAACTTGTAGAAACTTATGACGTACAACAGTGTGGTGACTGTTGAGATGACAAGAGTTAGGATTTTAGTTCCCTAACTTGTAGAAACGTATGACGTACAACAGTGTGGTGACTGTTGAGATGACAAGAGTTAGGATTTTAGTTCCCTAACTTGTAGAAACGTATGACGTACAACAGTGTGGTGACTGTTGAGATGACAAGAGTTAGGATTTTAGTTCCCTAACTTGTAGAAACTTATGACGTACAACAGTGTGGTGACTGTTGAGATGACAAGAGTTAGGATTTTAGTTCCCTAACTTGTAGAAACGTATGACGTACAACAGTGTGGTGACTGTTGAGATGACAAGAGTTAGGATTTTAGTTCCCTAACTTGTAGAAACGTATGACGTACAACAGTGTGGTGACTGTTGAGATGACAAGAGTTAGGATTTTAGTTCCCTAACCTGTAGAAACGTATGACGTACAACAGTGTGGTGACTGTTGAGATGACAAGAGTTAGGATTTTAGTTCCCTAACCTGTAGAAACGTATGACGTACAACAGTGTGGTGACTGTTGAGATGACAAGAGTTAGGATTTTAGTTCCCTAACCTGTAGAAACGTATGACGTACAACAGTGTGGTGACTGTTGAGATGACAAGAGTTAGGATTTTAGTTCCCTAACTTGTAGAAACGTATGACGTACAACAGTGTGGTGACTGTTGAGATGACAAGAGTTAGGATTTTAGTTCCCTAACCTGTAGAAACGTATGACGTACAACAGTGTGGTGACTGTTGAGATGACAAGAGTTAGGATTTTAGTTCCCTAACCTGTAGAAACGTATGACGTACAACAGTGTGGTGACTGTTGAGATGACAAGAGTTAGGATTTTAGTTCCCTAACTTGTAGAAACTTATGACGTACAACAGTGTGGTGACTGTTGAGATGACAAGAGTTAGGATTTTAGTTCCCTAACTTGTAGAAACGTATGACGTACAACAGTGTGGTGACTGTTGAGATGACAAGAGTTAGGATTTTAGTTCCCTAACTTGTAGAAACGTATGACGTACAACAGTGTGGTGACTGTTAAGATGACAATAGTTAGGATTTTAGTTCCCTAACTTGTAGAAACTTATGACGTACAACAGTGTGGTGACTGTTGAGATGACAAGAGTTAGGATTTTAGTGCCCTAACTTGTAGAAACGTATGACGTACAACAGTGTGGTGACTGTTGAGATGACAAGAGTTAGGATTTTAGTTCCCTAACTTGTAGAAACGTATGACGTACAACAGTGTGGTGACTGTTGAGATGACAAGAGTTAGGATTTTAGTTCCCTAACCTGTAGAAACGTATGACGTACAACAGTGTGGTGACTGTTGAGATGACAAGAGTTAGGATTTTAGTTCCCTAACCTGTAGAAACGTATGACGTACAACAGTGTGGTGACTGTTGAGATGACAAGAGTTAGGATTTTAGTTCCCTAACTTGTAGAAACGTATGACGTACAACAGTGTGGTGACTGTTGAGATGACAAGAGTTAGGATTTTAGTTCCCTAACCTGTAGAAACGTATGACGTACAACAGTGTGGTGACTGTTGAGATGACAAGAGTTAGGATTTTAGTTCCCTAACCTGTAGAAACGTATGACGTACAACAGTGTGGTGACTGTTGAGATGACAAGAGTTAGGATTTTAGTTCCCTAACCTGTAGAAACTTATGACGTACAACAGTGTGGTGACTGTTGAGATGACAAGAGTTAGGATTTTAGTTCCCTAACTTGTAGAAACGTATGACGTACAACAGTGTGGTGACTGTTGAGATGACAAGAGTTAGGATTTTAGTTCCCTAACTTGTAGAAACGTATGACGTACAACAGTGTGATGACTGTTAAGATGACAATAGTTAGGATTTTAGTTCCCTAACTTGTAGAAACTTATGACGTACAACAGTGTGGTGACTGTTGAGATGACAAGAGTTAGGATTTTAGTTCCCTAACTTGTAGAAACGTACTACGTACACCTGTCTGGTGACTGTAATGGTTTAAACAGAGGATTTTAGTCCCTAACCTGTATTAAGGTAGTACGTACACCTGTCTGGTGACTGTTTTGATGACAAGAGTTAGGATTTTAGTTCCCTAACCTGTATTAAGGTACTACGTACACCTGTCTGGTGACTGTAATGGTTTAAACAGAGGATTTTAGTCCCTAACCTGTATTAAGGTAGTACGTACACCTGTCTGGTGACTGTTTTGATGACAAGAGTTAGGATTTTAGTTCCCTAACCTGTATTAAGGTACTACGTACACCTGTCTGGTGACTGTAATGGTTTGAAGAGAGGATTTTAGTCCCTAACCTGTATTAAGGTAGTACGTACACCTGTCTGGTGACTGTTTTGATGACAAGAGTTAGGATTTTAGTTCCCTAACCTGTATTAAGGTACTACGTACACCTGTCTGGTGACTGTAATGGTTTGAAGAGAGGATTTTAGTCCCTAACCTGTATTAAGGTAGTACGTACACCTGTCTGGTGACTGTTTTGATGACAAGAGTTAGGATTTTAGTTCCCTAACCTGTATTAAGGTAGTACGTACACCTGTCTGGTGACTGTAATGGTTCAAGAGAGGATTTTAGTCCCTAACCTGTATTAAGGTAGTACGTACACCTGTCTGGTGACTGTGTTGATGACAAGAGTTAGGATTTTAGTTCCCTAACCTGTATTAAGGTAGTACGTACACCTGTCTGGTGACTGTAATGGTTCAAGAGAGGATTTTAGTCCCTAACCTGTATTAAGGTAGTACGTACACCTGTCTGGTGACTGTAATGGTTCAAGAGAGGATTTTAGTCCCTAACCTGTATTAAAGTACTAAGTACAAGAGTGTGGTGACTCTAATGGTCACAGAAAAGCTTGGATTTCAATCTGTATCACCCTGCCTATATCCTCCTAGATTAGTCCTGAGAAGGACTGTTCTGGTCACTGGAAATCTTGGACTCCGATCTGGATCACCCTGCCTATGTCCTCCTAGATTAGTCCTGAGAAGGACTGTTGTGGTCAGCAGCAGTTTGCAGCCCTGATCCGGATCTACCTATGAGGGCCGCAAATCTGTCCCTAATCAGCAGCAGACACTCTCCCTACACTCACTGTCTGGAAGGCTGTGTGCCGAGCACAGCGCGCCGGGACTTATAAAGGCTCGGTGACGCTGTGCAGGCCGGCCAATCACTGCTATACCACAACCAACAGGGCTGTGGCATTGCAGTGGTCTGTCAGCCAATCCCTGCACGTGGGCTGGCTCTCAAAAGAGCGCCAACATGGAGAGATGACGACCACGAGCACAGCACGAGTATCGCGAGATTACTCGGTGCTCGGCGAGTCGCCCGAGTACAGTGATACTTGTGCGAGTAACGAGTAGTGCCGAGCATGTTCGCTCAACACTAATAGGCACCCAAATGCTATAGTCGGTATCCAGGAATGTTCTGAGCCATATTTAAAGGGAGAAGGGGTTCCAGCAGCCTCAAACTTCAATTAACACCAATCAAAAAGTTAACTCCTGCAAAGCTGAACATAAGTGAGATACCCATCACTGACGCCCTAACTCAGGCTGAGCAACAAAGAGGTCTAAGGCTGCACACCAGACTCCCCAGTGTGAACAGAGTCTGAAGACATCATGACAATGGGCCCAGAGATATGAATGCTGCATAAGAAACATGATAATTGTTTTGTACAAACCCGTTCAACTATTTCTAATAAATGAGTTGTGTTCTGGTTATGTATGTCGAATATAATGTACAAGACAAGTTTGGAAACATTTTTTAATAATTTCGTCAGTCACTATTACAAAGTTGCTGCTACAACTTTCTGGCACTTCTTCAAATGTTGCTTGCCACGGGAGCTTGATTAGCATTGATATATCTATATCTGTTGACTGCATGATGCCTAATGAACCTAACATCACCTACCACAGTCTTCACAGGTAGCACACATTGTTTTATAAATTATTTTTTTTGCTTTTAAATGGCAAATGACATTTTCGAGGGAGACTGTCATGATTGCTATGTTTGTGGAAGCCTGCCAGCTGTTAATAGAGCTTACATGGACAGACATAGTGCAATTCACTCCATATACCAGATCCCAGATATTGCCATGGCCTATAGCCTTTAACTTCTGTTCAGAAATTTGGACTTACACAGGGATCCCTGATTGAAGACACAGAGTAGCTGGTGACCAGTAGATCAAGCAGAAGGCAAGAAGAGTTGCTGTGTGGGGTCATTGCATAAGAATCATGTCACCGACAAACTGAGAAAGTAAGCACATAGTCAAAACTCAAGGCAAAGTTAGGAACTGGGGGAAATGAGGAAGATACTAGAACTGCGAGTGGAACAGGCGGCCACGAGAGGTTGTGAGTTCCCCTTTCAATGGAAGTCTTCACACAGAGGCTGGACAGACATCTGTATGGGATGATTTAGTGAATCCTGCTTTGAGCAGGGGGTTGGACCAGATGACTCAGGAGGTCCCTGTTAACTCTACCATTCAATGATTCCATGATCAAACAAACAACCTCATAGCACCCCGATAAAGAGGCAACAAAAGACAAAGGAATAAAATAGGACTGTCACGTGTCCCCCCACATCAAAGTTGTGAAACCACCTGGCAGACAGGACTAGTGGTTGCCTTTAAGATATTGCTCCTGTGCATGTTTTTGCAAGGTGATTTGCAGTATAAGAACCATTTGTTCATTATTCAGTCATTCTTCACCATATGCAGACATGGGAAGTCATAATGTGACACATTTCCATTCATAAGTAATCTAGCAGACAGTTCAAAGACATAATGCAGACAGTTAATTGTCAATTAAAATGCTGATTGATCTTCAAAATTACCTTAACAATATGTTAGAAAATGCTTGCGCTCATAAGTATTCTCTATATTATAAGCAGGTCTTGATTCTACTTTATACACAAGATGTACATGTCTATAAGTGTTTACCTAGGAAAGGACACCTGCTGTTCAGGATCAGGAATGAATCAAAGGTCATGCATTGAGGCATAGAAGTGTTTGTATATGGTTTGTAGTTTTAGTTCAGCTATATAAATTGTAGCTTTTGACATATTAATAATGGATGGCCATAAGGCTTATTGTGTCTACACATGTCAGAAATGTAAATCCAGTACTGATTTTCATTATAAAATAACTCGGCTTATGTTGCTCATTATAATTGTAGAAAGTTTAATCCACAGGCAGTGATTCTAGTATCTTTTTTGTCTTATGATTCACATTGGAAGGGCAGGTCAGATCACATCTGTCAGAAGTAGAGATGAGCAGGTCAATCTATAGAGGATTGAGTTTGAGTTCAATTTCCTGAAATTCATGGTTTCATGCAATTTCAAAAACTTAAAGTGTATCTGCAGTTTAAATTTTATGTAATAATAATGTAGAGCAAATGATTATAACAAACTTTCAAATATACTTCATAAGTGAAATCTGGATGAAAATCTTTCAAAACCATTTCACAAGATGTCCTCACTAAACTGTTCATGAACCTGACATGCTCATTCTCAGTGAGATCTGTCTTCAGCTTCTTACACACACTGAATACGGTCATATAACCATATAAGGGTGGAGGGGGCAAGGCCTACATAGCATACTCAGCTGATAAGTGTATCAGATTACCTCAGGCAGAAGTTGCTCCAGGTCAGGGGCGGACTGGCCCAGGTGGCAGGGGGGCAAGTGCCCCCCAGGCTGGTGATATTTGCCTCTTCCAGGGCCGCCTCCATACAGAAATGGGCCCGTCCGCCTCTGCTTTGAGGCTGCTGACACTAATCTCACATCAGCCGTCGCGGCGGACGGGCACTGTGGTAAGTGGGCTGCTAATCGCTCCCATCACCCCTCCTTCCCGCTCCTGACCTCGGGCTCACTGCTAGCACCCCCGCCCCACCCAACTCTGCCATCCAAAATGAGAAGCACCAGCCCGCCCTGCTCCAGGTTGTCAGCACTAGGGATGGGCGAATCTACTCGCTAGGACTCGTTACTCGGCGAGTAGTAAGGGACTCGCAGGACTCGGTACTCGGCGAGTTTCCCAGTGATGACTCGCACGAGTCCAATGCAAATCAATATCAATCCTAGTTTTGTCAGAAACGCTGACAAAACTAGGATTGCCATTGTTTGCATTGGACTCGTGCGAGTCATCACTGGCTACTGTGCCAGTGATAGCAGGGAAACTCGCAAAGTAACTGCTGTTTCTTTGCGAGCCGAGTCCAGCTGTCTTCTCTGTGCAGCTCCAGGGTCCTAGAACCTGCCTGCTCACAGAGATGATGTAGCAGTGCTGAGATTATTCTCAGTCTGCTCATTCCCTGTGCATGTAGCAGAGAGGACATCGCGTTTTGGACTACGTCGGACGGAAGAGGATTTTTTTAATTAAAGATGGAGTCCCTAATGGCTTTTTTTTTTTATTTCAAATAAAAAATTTTCTCTGTGTTTTTTTAACCCTTTATTGGAGATTCTTAGTGGCTGGGTCAAACGTGGCCTGACATTAAGAATCTCGGGCTTAATACCAGCTTGTATAACAAAGCTGGTATTAACCCCTTTATTACCCAGCGTGCTACCGCCACCAGGGCCGCTGGAAGAGCGGGGTTCAGCGCCAGAGGATGGCGCTTCAATGAACGCGCCATCTTCTGGGGCGGCTGCGGGCTGCAATTTGCAGCGGGGGGTGCCCAGAAAGCTTGGGCATCCCTGCGCTGCGGATTCCAGCCCTCAGCTGCTTAGCTGTACCTGGCTAGACATAGAAATTGCGCGGAGCCCCACGCATTTTTTTAAAATTATTTAATGAATTTCAGAGTCAGAGTCTCAGAGTCAGAATCTCAGAATTTCATGAAATAATTTAAAAAAAATGCGTGGGGCTCCGCGCAATTTCTATGTCTAGCCAGGTACAGCTAAGCAGCTGGGGGCTGGAATCCGCAGCGCAGGGATGCCCAAGCTTTCTGGGCACCCCCCGCTGCAAATTGCAGCCCGCAGCCGCCCCAGAAGATGGCGCGTTCATTGAAGTGCCATCCTCTGACGCTGAACCCCGCTCTTCCAGCGGCCCTGGTAGCGGTGGCACGCTGGGTAATAAAGAGGTTAGGGCCAGCTTTGTATTATCAGCTGGCCCTAAGCCCGAAATTTATGGTGGTCACGCCAATATTAGACATGACCGCCATGAATTTCTATTAAATTGTTTTAAAAAAAACACAACACAAAGAAAATTTTTTATTAGAAATAAAAAAAAAACCCATTAGGGACTCCATCTTTAATTAAAAAAATCCTCTTCCGTCCGACGCAGTCCAAAACGCGATGTCCTCTCTGCTACATCCCCTGTGTATAGATATAGATCTCTATGCACAGGGAATGAGCAGACTGAGAACAATCTCAGCTCTGCTACATCATCTCTGTGCACAGACATTCATGTCTGTACACAGGGAATGAGCAGACTGAGAACAATTTCAGCTCTGCTACATCAGGCAGCAGGCGGGCTCTAGGACCCTGGAGCTGGCAGCCAACACAGAGGAGACAGGACTCTTATCTGTGCGAGTCAGCGATTACTTACAAAGTAAACGAGCAATGCAAATAAATGACAAAACTAGGATTGCTTCAGGCTGAAGCTTCCGAGACACATCTGCGAGTTGTAAATCTCACACTACTCGCTATTACTCGCTTCCCCATTCATTAACATTGGACTCGCTAGACTCGCAACGAGTAGCGAGTCCTGGGCTCGGACTCGCTAGAGTCAAGCGATTCCGAGTAATTTAGGATTCGCCCATCACTAGTCAGCACAAAGCTGGGGTGATCTTATGGCCTCTGCATTTACATGCTCTGATCCATGTTATCAATGAGGAGCTGTGTGGGAGCCATAAGCTGTTAGCACGAGTAGAGTGAGATCTGAATGCAGGAGATAAAACCACAGAAGCCTGTGCAGTGCGGACAGCCTGATGAGCCTCCCTTTGTCTTAGGTAAACTAACTATACAGTGACCCAGCATGCTGTGTAGCCCCCCCCCCCGCACACTCTCATATTTGAGGATGAGAAACACCATAGGGGGACATCTTCCAGGAGGTTTTTAAAGCTTTTTTTTCCAGATTTCACTTGAAGTATATTTTAAAGTTTATTAAAATTACTTGGTCTACTTTATTATTATTATTATTATTATTAATATTATTATGTAAAAATGTAAATGTCAGTTGCACTTTAACTTTGAAATCTCTCACCCAACACCAGTCACTACATTGCTGAAGCATCAGGGAGTGGGCTGACTTCATTCTGCTTTGTTACCCAGGCCTCCCAATAATGCTCTGTAGCTATAAAATCCAGCCGATTAACATATCTTATGCAGTTGTGGTCAGTACCAGGGATGTCACAGATCAGCAGTTCCCAGTGTGTTACAGTTTGTGAGGCACAGTGATTTTCATCTGCAGAGTCATTGAGTAAGTCTCTCTCTCCTGTAGAGTGTAAACTCTTATGGACAGCAGTAATCCAAGCAAAAAAATTGTAGACTCCAGTACCAAGGAAATCAGTAAAAAATAAAATCATATTTTATTTGAAACAATTAAAAATTGTTAATCCACATCTTTAAAAACAAGTAAGGCCACCTTACGCATTTTGGACAGAAGGTTCCATATTTTTTCAGATCATAAGGCATACTTTTATCCCCCAAATTGTGTACCAGAAGGATGGGGGGGCCACCTACCAGCATGATGGAGGGCCATGTACCAGCAGGATGGGGGCCATGTACCAGAAGAATGGGGGGATTGATCCAGGATGGGGCGGCTATGTACCAGAATGATGCGTGCTCTATCCAGGATGGGGGGCTCTATAACAGCAAGTTGGGGGGTCTCTATCCAAGATGGGGACTATTTACAAAAAAGATGGGGGGCCATTTTCGAGCAGGATTGGGCCCATGTACCAGCAGGATGAGAGCCATATATCAGCAGAATGGGGGGCTCTATCCAGGATGGGGGGCTATGTACCAGAAGAATGGGGGAATCTATTCAGGATGTGGACTATGTACCAGAAGGATGAGAGGCCATATATCAGCAGGATGGGGTCTCTATTCAGAATGGGGGCCATGTACCCGCAGAATGGTGTCTCTTTGCAGGATGGGGGCTATGTACCAGAAGGATGGGGACTCTTTCCAGGATGGGGGTCTATGTACCAATAGGAAGGGGGGCTCTATCCAGGATTGAGGGCTATGCACTAGAAGGTTAGGGTATTCTACACAGGATGGAGGCTATGTACCAAAAGGATGGAAGGCTCTATCCAGGAGGGGGTATATGTACCAATAGGATGGGGGGCTCCATCCAGGATAGAAGACTATGCACCAAAAGGTTTGGGTATTATACACAGGATGGGGGCTATGCACCAGCAAGATGGGGGGCTATGTATCAGCAGGATGGGGGATCTTTATACCTGCAAGATGGGGGAGCTACATACCAGAAGGATGGGAGGCTATGTACCAACAGGTTGGGAGGTTATGTATATCAGCAGCAAGATGGGAGGCTATGTATGCCAGCAGCAGGATGGGGGGCTATGTATATCAGCAGCAGCATGGGGGCCATGTACCAGCAGGATGAGGGGCTATGTACCAGCAGGATGGGGAAAGCTTTATACCTGCAATATGGGGAGCTATATACCAGAAGGATGAGGGCTATGTATCAGCAGGATGGGGAGATATGTATACCAGCAGCAGCATGGGGGCTATGTACCAGCAGGATGGGGGCTATGTACCAGTAGCATGCGGTGATATATAACAGCAGGATGGGGAGCTATGTACCAGCAGAATGGGGGCTTGATCCAGGATGGGGGGGCTACGTACCAGAAGGATTGGGGTGTCTATCCAGGATGGGGCGCTCTGTAATCACTCATAACTTGTTTGTTGTTTTCTTTCCAGTCTCTTGTATTTGTATGTTAGCGGATTGTGCATGAGTTAGAAAGTTTGTTCTTTGACTTTCTTCTTTTGTTGTTTTGTTATAACAGATAAACCTTTTGGATACATTTTTTATATCAGGTTTTGGTTTAGGAGGCATCTCTAGGTGATAAATTTACAATTAGTCAATTAAGTAGTTATTATAATGTTAATTTATCTGTCTGTCTTTCGTAATTTTAGTATGTTCGGTTGAAAGGTAAACTTATATCTTCCCAGTGTAACTTCGCATAAAGAATATAAGGTTATTTATGTAGTATTTCTACATAAGGTTTTCTGTCTTGTATATGTCAATAGTAGCTTAACGTATTCAATTTAGTGATTTCCAAAGTCTATGAGCATTACATATAAATATTAATCCTATAATTATAGTATTATTCCGACAAAGATACCCAGTAATATCTCTTCAATTAATGCGTGAGAATAATCCTTTTAACACCTTGAGAACACCTTGAGTTGTCTTATGTAACGACACCACTCCGTGACCCCACACACATGACTAATAAACGTAAAGAAATTTTAATGCAATCTAAATATAATTCTGAAGATAGACATCTTAGTGACAGTACCAATTATAGGGACACACCTCATCATACTAGTCCACTAAGACAAAAGACTAAGAAACACGAACTTGATGATGACCCTTTCTTACAACCACATCTAGATAAACCATTAGACAGGGATTTTTTTTAAACCTCTTTAGAGGTTTGAAGGAGTCAATGAAAAAAACACATGGAGGAACAATTCGATGAAATGGGAATTTCATTAGCAGCACTAGCGACTAAGACGGACCAATACGAAAGTCAGATCACTGGCCTGTGACATTTGAAGTAACATTGTTTTATCAACGCCCGGGTCAACGTATCTGGCGATCCAACATATACCTATTCTACAATTCAGAATATAAATCTTTAGTCCAAGATACTCTAGATTTCTATTTCGGAGAAAACTAAACTCCAGACACACCTATCACAACTCTTTCGATGGCACATAAAGCTGTAATAAGACACAAATTAATACAGTTAAATTCCAGACTAAAGTAATGTAGGCAAGAAGACTCAGAAACTCTGATACGACAAATACAATTTCAAGAAAAAAAGCAAAAGAAGACTCCAACAGCAGCCATACATAAGAAAATCCTAGGCTAGGGTTACACTTAAGTCTGATGCAAGCACTAAAAACCGCAGCGCATAGCTTTAATGTTATGCACTACCAGTTCAACCCAGCCCCATATAAACCCGCTGTTTACCTTAGCAGCGGTCACACACAAAGCTGCAGGACGTTCGCTTTAGCTGCCATACAGGAAACCGAGTCTGCAGCATTTTCCTGTGCGTTTAGCCAATGCTCACATCATGCAGCTTTGTGTTTGACCGCTGCTAAGGTAAACAGCGGGTTTCTATGGGGCTGGGTTGCACTGGCAGCGCATTAACGCAATGAGCAGCCGGCTGATTTGCAAAGATTTTAGTGCTTGCGTCAGCCTTAAGTGTGACCCTAGCTTTAGGCTGGTTTTACACTGCAGTTTTTTCCCTGATCATGTTCGATCAGGTTTATGTGTCAAAACCAGGAGAGGAACCAGGAGAAGAACTTGCAGAGACAAAGTACTGTATAATTGAAAGATTGACCCCTGTTCTGAGTTTTGGAGACACTCCTGGTTTTGACACGCAAACCTGATCGAACCTGATCAGGAAAAAACTGCAGTGTGAAACCAGCCTTAGATTCATGAATAGCATTACACTCACTACTAGTTGCAGTATATGACAAAATAGTTAGACTTTCTAAATCTAACTTTTACTACTGTTATGACAAACTGACTAAATTATTAGCGAAGAGGATTAAGATACTCAGAGCCAAGACCAGAATTCTCCAAATAAGAAGCAGTGACCAAAGGTGATATAAGAACCTGAAAGATATCTCTGATACCTTCGCAGATTTCTACATAAAATTATATATAATTAAAAAAATTACCCAACGGAGATATAACCCTCACCAGAAGATATCAACTCATTTTAGACTGGATTTCTTTCCCAACTCTTTCAGATGACGAATTTTCTAAATTCCCCATACTCGACGAATGAAATATTGTCAACGATAAATGCTTTAAAAAATATAAGTCACCAGGCCCCGGCGGTATACCCAATGAGTACTATCAGCAATATAAGAACTGCCTGGCACCTTTCTTCACTAAACTAATTAATACTGTCACGCTTGGCCCTAACTTTCTTCCTGCAGAGATGCAAGAGGCGACTATCTCAGTAATATTTAAAGGGAAAGGAAAGACAGACATTAGAGGGAATTACAGATCTATTTCCCTATTTAATTTAGATTTAAAAATCATAGCTAAGACCTATGCCACTCGCCTACAAACTGTAACACCGAGACTTATACGTAGCCTAGGGTCACACATAAGCCCTGAATCCACTAAAAGCATCAGTTTTTCTACTTGGGTTTTGTTGAAAAACGGATCCGTTAAAAAAAAAAAAAAAAATGTGATTTTATTTTTTACTACTTACCTTGGTGCTGGAGTCTACAATTTTCTACTCTTGTTCCGGTCACCACTCAGGGCTTCTCCTGGCATTCAACCCCTGCTGCTACTCTTCAACACTGAGCAAAGTAGGCTTAACAATTTTCCTTTTTTTACTCATCTTATGCATAGCGTGTCTTCTCTGTTCTGATGAGTATAAGTGTCTCGCCCCTGGCAGGGACCGTGGGGTACATGGAACCGGGCCCTCTCGTCTGGGGCTGCGGGATGTCACGGTAGCGTGACCCCGTCCGTGATCCCCTCATCGGGCGAGTAGTTAGAAAAAGAGATTGGAAAAATGGAGAAAAATAAAATAAAAACAAGCAGGTTTTATAGCCTGCGAAACGGACGTAGGAGTCCTTCCACAGCGGTCCCTAGGCCCCAAATACCTGCGGTAAGCTTTCAGCATACTTCTTTTGGGCACCTGCTAAAGAGCTCCTGAACAGCCATACACTATATATACACTTGTATACACAGGTTAATATACCGCTATAGTGGAAAGACTGATATATGTTTAGAGGCTTATTGGGCATAGTGCAATGTAATCTTATGTATGCATATATTAACTTGAAAAGGTTATTAATGTGGACCTATCAAGATAAAAGAAGGAGGGGAACAAGAGGTGCAATAGTGCCCTATCACTGCGTCACTGAGTATATAAGTGGTGAAAACAGGGATTCACTCACCTGGGGCAGTTGTGTAACCCACAACTGGCTTGAAGGCTTATTCAATGATTATTCCTAGATAGCTGCTGCAGGACTTCCACCATCCACACAAGTGTGGAGAAACATCAGGTAATAGGGAAGAAAATGGTGTGTCACAGTCCGTGCTGCCACGATCATTCACTCCAAAGAAAAGCACATGAAGATGTAACTTCAAAACGAACTCCTTTATTTCCTCCTGCCTCCTACGCGTTTCGGTGCCCTCCTGGCACCTTCCTCCCTGATCCTGAGGAAGGTGCCAGGAGGGCACCGAACGCGTAGGAGGCAGGAGGAAATAAAGGAGTTCGTTTTGAAGTTACATCTTCATGTGCTTTTCTTTGGAGTGAATGATCGTGGCAGCGCGGACTGTGACACACCATTTTCTTCCCTATTACCTAATTAATGTGGACCTGGGACTGTGCAATTGTTTTGTCTCCCTCCCTGTGTTTATCCTGTTGACAAGTCCGATATTAATAAATTATATTGAAGAATCCTCTTTTTGTTTGGTATACATTTTATGAGGATTGCTCTGTTTCCCCATAGGTTGTGATGGGTGTAAACTATACTGTTGAGTGATGGATTTTTGTCAATTTTCTACTCTTGTTCCGGTCACCGCTCCGGACTTCTCCTGGCATTCAACCGCTGCTGCTACTCTTCAACACTGAGCACAGTAGGCTTAACAATTTTCCTTTTTTACTCATCTTATGCATAGTGTGTCTTCTCTGTTGTGATGAGTATAAGTGTCTCGCCCCTGGCAGGGACCGTGGGGTACATGGAACCGGGCCCTCTCGTCTGGGGCTGCGGGATGTCACGGTAGCGTGACCCGGTTCGTGATCCCCTCGTCGGGCGAGTAGTTAGAAAAAGAGATTGGAAAAATGGAGAAAAATAAAAAAAAAACAAATAAAAAGATTGTTGTGACGCCACCAATGAAATGCGGCTGGTATAGCCGCTGCTGCAGTCGGGACCTCTGAGGATGATGGGATTAGCAGCGTTGGGATGGTTGAGCCCTCCATGGGAAGAGCAGGTCCCAGGGCAACTGAATAGTCTATGGGTGTGATAGTTCGTTGGGGTACAGGGTTCAGCGTATTGAATAACTGACAGACACAGGTGTGGCAGTCTCATTTACCTTTACTGAAGTCAGAAGCAGGTTCATTTAGAGCACAGATCACTAGTGGTGTTAGGGGTCCAGAGCCTAGAAGCAAGTTCAGGTTTTCCACGCTTGGCAAGTTCTGAGGCTTACCTACTGCGCTACTCCCTGAAGGCCCTGGCTTCTTTAAGCTGTGCTGTGACCCTTTCCTCTCTGGTATGTCTTGGCCGTGTGTGACAGGTGGCTTGAGTCCTTTTTGTGTTATTCTCTTTCACTGTGTCTCCTGAGCTCTATTATGCGGCTGTGTCTCCTGGCCTATTTAATACATAGTAACATAGTAACATAGTTTTTAATGTTGAAGGAAGACTTTAAGTCTATCTAGTTCAACCCATAGCCTAACATGTTGATCCAGAGGAAGGCAAAAAAAACCCCATGTGGCAACACTTAACCCCTTCACCCCCGAGCCCATTTTTGCTTATTTTAGCCTTAATGCCCGAGCCATTTTTTGCAATTCTGACCAGTGTCCCTTTATGAGGTTATAACTCTGGAACGCTTCAACCGATCCTATCGATTCTGAGATTGTTTTTTCGTGACATATTGGGCTTCATGTTAGTATTAAATTTAGGTCAATAATTTTTGCGTTTATTTGTGAAAAAATCAAAAATATGGCAAAAATTTTGAAAATTTCGAAATTTCGAAATTTCGAATTTTTTTTCTGCTAAACCAGAGAGTTATGTGACACAAAATTGTTGATAAATAATATTTCCCACATGTCTACTTTATATCAGCACAATTTTGGAAAAAAAATTTTTTTGGGGTAGGAAGTTATAAGGGTTCAAAGTTCATCAGCAATTTTTCATTTTTCCACCAAAATTTACAAAACCATTTTTTTTAGTGACCACATCACATTTGAAGTCCGTTTGAGGGGTGTACACAACAGAAAACACCCAAAAGTGACACCATTCTAAAAACTGCACCCCTCATGCTACTCAAAACTACATTCAAGAAGAATATTAACCCTTCAGGTGCTTCACAGGAACTAAAGCAAAGTGGAAACAAAAAATGGATATTTAAATTTTTCCAACAAAAATGTTCTTTTAGCCTCAAATCTTTCATTTTCACATGGGCAACAGCATAAAATGGATCCTAAAGTTTGTTGGGCAATTTCTCCTGAGTATATCGATACCTCATATGTGGTCATAAACAACTGTTTGGGCACACGGCAGGGCTCAGAAGGGAAGGAGCGCAATTTGACTTTTGGAGCTAATTTTCCATTCAAAAAGGGAAATTGCGCTCCTTCCCTTCTGAGCCCTGTCGTGCGCCCAAACAGTTGTTTATGACCACATATGAGGTATCGATGTACTCAGGAGAAATTGCCCAACAATTTTTAGGATGAACTTTATGCTGTTGGCCATTTGAAAATTTAAAAAATTAGGCTATAACAAAATTTTTGTGAAAAAAAAAGTACTTTTTAATTTTTACAGATCAATTTGTGAAGCACCTGGGGGTTCAATATGCCCACTACCCATCTAGATAAGTTCCCTGGGGTGTCTAGTTTCCAAAATGGGGTCACTTGTGGGGGAACTCCAATGTGTAGGCACACAGGGGCTCTCCAAACGCAACATGGTGTCCGCTAACAATTTGAATGGAAAATCAGGTCAACTTGTTAGCGGACACATGTCACGTTTGGAGAGCCCCTGTGTGCCTACACATTGGAGCTCCCCCACAAGTGACCCCATTTTGGAAACTAGACACCCCAGGGAACTTATCCTGATGGGTTGTGAGCATATTGAACCCCCAGGTGCTTCACAAATTAATCCGTAAAAACGAAAAAGTACTTTTTTTCCACTTTTTTTTTTTTTTCCCATTTATTTGTGAAGCACCTGGGGGTTCAATATGCCCACTACCCATCTAGATAAGTTCCCTGGGGTGTCTAGTTTCCAAAATGGGGTCACTTGTGGGGGAACTCCAATGTGTAGGCACACAGGGGCTCTCCAAACGCAACATGGTGTCCGCTAACAATTTGAATGGAAAATCAGGTCAACTTGTTAGCGGACACATGTCCCGTTTGGAGAGCCCCTGTGTGCCTACACATTGGAGCTCCCCCACAAGTGACCCCATTTTGGAAACTAGACACCCCAGGGAACTTATCCTGATGGGTTGTGAGCATATTGAACCCCCAGGTGCTTCACA
Source organism: Allobates femoralis (assembly GCA_033576535.1). Classification (NCBI taxonomy): domain Eukaryota; kingdom Metazoa; phylum Chordata; class Amphibia; order Anura; family Aromobatidae; genus Allobates; species Allobates femoralis. The sequence continues at coordinate 76,272,427 of JARQOC010000001.1, read as the reverse complement.
AATTAATCCGTAAAAACGAAAAAGTACTTTTTTTCCACTTCTTTTTTTTTTCCCATTTATTTGTGAAGCACCTGGGGGTTCAATATGCCCACTACCCATCTAGATAAGTTCCCTGGGGTGTCTAGTTTCCAAAATGGGGTCACTTGTGGGGGAACTCCAATGTGTAGGCACACAGGGGCTCTCCAAACGCAACATGGTGTCCGCTAACAATTTGAATGGAAAATCAGGTCAACTTGTTAGCGGACACATGTCCCGTTTGGAGAGCCCCTGTGTGCCTACACATTGGAGCTCCCCCACAAGTGACCCCATTTTGGAAACTAGACACCCCAGGGAACTTATCCTGATGGGTTGTGAGCATATTGAACCCCAGGTGCTTCACAAATTAATCCGTAAAAACGAAAAAGTACTTTTTTTCCACTTTTTTTTTTTTTTCCCATTTATTTGTGAAGCACCTGGGGGTTCAATATGCCCACTACCCATCTAGATAAGTTCCCTGGGGTGTCTAGTTTCCAAAATAGGGTCACTTGTGGGGGAACTCCAATGTGTAGGCACACAGGGGCTCTCCAAACGCAACATGGTGTCCGCTAACAATTTGAATGGAAAATCAGGTCAACTTGTTAGCGGACACATCTCACGTTTGGAGAGCCCCTGTGTGCCTACACATTGGAGCTCCCCCACAAGTGACCCCATTTTGGAAACTAGACACCCCAGGGAACTTATCCTGATGGGTTGTGAGCATATTGAACCCCCAGGTGCTTCACAAATTAATCCGTAAAAACGAAAAAGTACTTTTTTTCCACTTCTTTTTTTTTTTCCCATTTATTTGTGAAGCACCTGGGGGTTCAATATGCCCACTACCCATCTAGATAAGTTCCCTGGGGTGTCTAGTTTCCAAAATGGGGTCACTTGTGGGGGAACTCCAATGTGTAGGCACACAGGGGCTCTCCAAACGCAACATGGTGTCCGCTAACAATTTGAATGGAAAATCAGGTCAACTTGTTAGCGGACACATGTCACGTTTGGAGAGCCCCTGTGTGCCTACACATTGGAGCTCCCCCACAAGTGACCCCATTTTGGAAACTAGACACCCCAGGGAACTTATCCTGATGGGTTGTGAGCATATTGAACCCCCAGGTGCTTCACAAATTAATCCGTAAAAACGAAAAAGTACTTTTTTTCCACTTTTTTTTTTTTCCCATTTATTTGTGAAGCACCTGGGGGTTCAATATGCCCACTACCCATCTAGATAAGTTCCCTGGGGTGTCTAGTTTCCAAAATGGGGTCACTTGTGGGGGAACTCCAATGTGTAGGCACACAGGGGCTCTCCAAACGCAACATGGTGTCCGCTAACAATTTGAATGGAAAATCAGGTCAACTTGTTAGCGGACACATGTCACGTTTGGAGAGCCCCTGTGTGCCTACACATTGGAGCTCCCCCACAAGTGACCCCATTTTGGAAACTAGACACCCCAGGGAACTTATCCTGATGGGTTGTGAGCATATTGAACCCCCAGGTGCTTCACAAATTAATCCGTAAAAACGAAAAAGTACTTTTTTTCCACTTTTTTTTTTTTTTCCCATTTATTTGTGAAGCACCTGGGGGTTCAATATGCCCACTACCCATCTAGATAAGTTCCCTGGGGTGTCTAGTTTCCAAAATGGGGTCACTTGTGGGGGAGCTCCAATGTTAAGGCACACAGTGGCTCTCCAAACGCGATATGGTGTCCGCTAACAATTCCAATTGTTAGCAAACACCAGGTTGCGTATGGAGAGCCCCTGTGTGCCTACACATTGGAGTTCCCCCACAAGTGACCCCATACACATATAATCATATATAATCACACATATAATATAATTACACATATAATTACACAACTGTACCCAGCCTTTCAGAAGGACAGGTCACCGTGAGGCGAGGCCTGGCCTTTCTGCAGGAAGGGATTTGTTCTAGCACCGGAATAAGACCCCCAAAGCCATGGTAAAGACTAAGGGGGCACTTATCGTAGTGCATGTCAGGTTGGTGTGTTGTAGTGTACATCAGGGTGTGTGTCAGGTTGGTGTGTTGTAGTGTACATCAGGGTGTGTATGTCAGGTTGGTGTGTTGTAGTGTACATCAGGGTGTGTGTGTGTTTGTGTATGATGTTGTGGGTGCATGTCAGTCTGGGGTCGTGTGATAGATTTCGAAACATCCAAAGATACACAAACCTGGTTTGTCAGGGCACGTTTTACATTGGGTTTGGACGGTCGTTCTGTTCCCCCTTTGATGGCAGACCCGGCACCTTTTTCTTGGCCCCTTCTCTGCAAAATGTTGCCCTGGTACCACGCGGGAATATCGAGTTCCAGGAGTGCTGGGGCCCCCTTCATCTCTTCGTCTTCCTCTTTCTTCTCTTGGTCTTCGTTCTCGTCCTCCTTCTTCTCTTGGTCTTCGTTCTCCTCCATTCAACAGGGCCTTGATCACCTTCACCTGGAACTCAAGAAAGGTGTTAGTGGTGTGACCTGCACATCGTGACAGCAAGTATGCATTATACATTGCCATTTGGACATTGTACACGGCCAGTTTTTTGTACCACTTCCTCGTTTTCCGCGTGGCCCTGTAGGGCTTGAGGACTTGATCAGAACGATCAACTCCTCCCATGTTCTTATTGTACCCCAGGACACATTCCGGTTTGTGGACCTGTCCTGGGGTACCTCTGGTGGTGGTGGCCCTGGTGCCGGGACCATGGATCGTGGTCAAGATAAAGACATCCCTTCGGTCTTTGAACTTGACCAGTACCATGTTGCCGCTACATTGAGCTCGGCTCTCACCTCTTGGGAGAGGCTGCTCAATTAGCGGCATAGGGAGATCCCTCTTGTTTCTGCGCACAGTACCGCAAGCGGCGGTAGTTCTGGCAGAGAGGGATCTGAAGAGCGGGACACTTGTATAAAAGTTATCAACGTATAGATGATAACCTTTATCAAGTAGTGGGTGGATCAAATCCCACACTATTTTCCCGCATACCCCCAGAGCAGGGGGACACTCTGGGGGCTCGATCCTCGAATCCTTCCCCTCATACACTCTAAAGTTGTGAGTGTACCCTGAGGTACTCTCACAAAGCTTGTAGAGCTTTATCCCATACCTGGCCCTCTTGCTGGGAATGTATTGGCGGAAACTAAGCCTACCTTTGTAAAGGACGAGGGATTCGTCCACACAAATTTCCCGTTTGGGAACGTACACTTCAGCAAACTTGCTGCTGAAGTGGTCGATGACCGGTCGAATTTTGAACAATCTGTCAAAATTCGGGTCATTACGGGGAAGGCTGTCAGTGTTGTCCCTGAAGTGGAGAAATTTATGGATGGCGTCGAATCTGTTTCGGGCCATCACCTCGCCGTACACTGGAGTTAGAAAAAACTTATCTGTACTCCAGCATTGGCGCATTTCTGGTCTGTTCACAATCCCCATATGAAGTATCAAACCCCAGTATTTCATAATTTCTCCAGAGTCCACAGGAGTCCAAGAAGAAAAGATGGAATCTGGGTTTTGGACCAGAAACTGTTGGGCGTACAGGTTCGTCTGCTCCACCATGAGCCTCACAAAGTCCTCAGAGAAAAAGACTTTGAAAAAGTCAATTTCCCTGAAGTTTGTGGCCTCAAACAGGATTCCTGATTGGGGAATAAAATCAGGAATCTGTGGAGTGTACCGATCAGGGACGGGGATCCACACAGGGGCCCTGGTGCTAGGTTGGGCATGCCTAGCACCAGGTGGAGGGTTACTCACTGACGGCTGTGGGTCTTCCTCCGACTCCTCTTCTCCAGGCTCAGACTCCTCTTCCTCGGACTCCGACTCCTCTTCCTCTGGCTCCGGACGATCTCTTGTCCTCCGCCGTCTTCGTGGTGGTGGCGAGTCGGTGTCACTGCTGCAGATTTCACTGTCGGAGGAAGAATGTGAGGAATAGTGGAACGTGGGGTCCACTTCCTCACTGTCAGCATCGCAGGCAAGTATAGCATATGCCTCCTCAGCCGAGTACACCCTTTGTGACGTTGATGAGCGGGACGGGCGGGACGGGCGTGACATGTTGTATGTGCTGTGTGTGTGTGTAAAAAAAAAAAAAGTAAACTTTTTATTAGTGTGCGTGTATGTGAACGTTAACTGGTGTAACTTTTGGGACGACGGTCGGTCAGGGGCGGCGGACGAAGACGGTCAGTCAGGGGCGGCGGACGACGGTCAGTCAGGGGCGGCGGACGACGACGGTCAGTCAGGGGCGGCGGACGACGACGGTCAGTCAGGGGCGGCGGACGACGACGACAGTCAGGGGCGGCGGACGACGACGGTCAGTCAGGGGCGGCGGACGACGACGACAGTCAGGGGCGGCGGACGACGACGACAGTCAGGGGCGGCGGACGACGACGGTCAGTCAGGGGTGGCGGACGACGACGACAGTCAGGGGCGGCGGACGACGACGGTCAGTCAGGGGCGGCGGACGACGACGACAGTCAGGGGCGGCGGACGACGACGACAGTCAGGGGCGGCGGACGACGACGGTCAGTCAGGGGCGGCGGACGACGACGACAGTCAGGGGCGGCGGACGACGACGACAGTCAGGGGCGGCGGACGACGACGACAGTCAGGGGCGGCGACGATGACGGTCAGTCAGGGGCGGCGGACGACGACAGTCAGGAGGTCACTCGGGCCAGGCAGCGGTCGGTCAGGGGGTCACTCGGGCCAGGCAGCGGTCGGTCAGGGGGTCACTCGGGCCAGGCAGCGGTCGGTCAGGGGGTCACTCGGGCCAGGCAGCGGTCGGTCAGGGGGTCACTCGGGCCAGGCAGCGGTCGGTCAGGGGTCACTCGGGCCAGGCAGCAGTCGGTCAGGGGGTCACTCGGGCCAGGCAGCGGTCGGTCAGGGGGTCACTCGGGCCAGGCAGCGGTCGGTCAGGGGGTCACTCGGGCCAGGCAGCGGTCGGTCAGGGGGTCACTCGGGCCAGGCAGCGGTCGGTCAGGGGGTCACTCGGGCCAGGCAGCGGTCGGTCAGGGGGTCACTCGGGCCAGGCAGCGGTCGGTCAGGGGGTCACTCGGGCCAGGCAGCGGTCGGTCAGGGGGTCACTCGGGCCAGGCAGCAGTCGGTCAGGGGGTCACTCGGGCCAGGCAGCGGTCGGTCAGGGGGTCACTCGGGCCAGGCAGCGGTCGGTCAGGGGGTCACTCGGGCCAGGCAGCGGTCGGTCAGGGGGTCACTCGGGCCAGGCAGCGGTCGGTCAGGGGGTCACTCGGGCCAGGCAGCGGTCGGTCAGGGGGTCACTCGGGCCAGGCAGCGGTCGGTCAGGGGGTCACTCGGGCCAGGCAGCGGTCGGTCAGGGGGTCACTCGGGCCAGGCAGCGGTCGGTCAGGGGGTCACTCGGGCCAGGCAGCGGTCGGTCAGGGGGTCACTCGGGCCAGGCAGCGGTCGGTCAGGGGGTCACTCGGGCCAGGCAGCGGTCGGTCAGGGGGTCAACACCGAGCAGACCGGACCGGTGAGAACGAGCTCTGGGGAGGGGGGAGAGAGCAAACTCAGGGGAGGGGGGGAGAGAGCAAACTCAGGGGAGGGGGGGAGAGAGCAAACCCAGGGGAGGGGGGGAGAGAGCAAACCCAGGGGAGGGGGAGAGAGCAAACTCAGGGAAGGGGGGGGGGGAGAAGACAAAAGGGGAGGGGGGGGAGAGAGGACAATGGGGAAGGGGGAGGGGGAGAGGACACCAGGGGAGGAGGAGAGGACACCAGGGGAGGAGGAGAGGGGTACTTACGATCAGCAGCGGCGGTGGCAGCGGCGGCGGCGATCGGCGGCGATCGGCGGCGATCGGCGGCGGCGGCGGCGGCGGGGGGGCTCACACCACGTGGGCACGGTCGGTGGCAGCGGAGGGCTGCAGGGGTGCACGCTCATCAGCGTCCACCGACAGAGTGGAGCTGATGAGCTCGGTGGCCATATTGTGAACATCCCCCTGCACATCTGATTGGAGGGCTTGCATCACATGGATGCTAGCCCCCAATCAGATCGGGGGGGGGGGCACACACACCTCACAGTGCCCCAGCCAATGCCTGATGCTTTGAGCATCAGGCTATGGCCATATTGAAAACATTACACCAATTTCTATTGGTGTAATGTTTCAATCATCACTTTTGGCTAGTTGTTAATTAACTAGCCAATCGGAGGGCTCCTAGCCACGGGGGGGGGAAATCCCCTCCCGTGGGGTCATCTAGAGGTTGTCCCCTATCTGCGGCTCTATTAACCCTTTCGTGAACCCGGTTAATAGAGCCGCAGCAAGGGGGAAACCGCAATGACGCAGCGTATGCGCCATCGGGCGGGAACGGTGATGTTTCCATGGCGCATACGCTGCGCGCCCGGGCGGGAAGGGGTTAACTCCACATTGGGGGAAAAAATTCCTTCCTGACTGCAGATATGGCAATCAGACTAATTCCCTGGATCAACGCCCTATCAAAGAATCTAGTATATATAACTGGTAATATTATAGTTTTCAAGAAAGGCATCCAGGCCCTTCTTAAATGTTAGTAGTGAGTCACTCATTACAACATCATGTGGCAGAGTTCCATAGTCTCGCTGCTCTTACAGTAAAGAATCCGCGTCTGTGATTATGATTAAACCTTCTTTCCTCCAGACGTAGAGGATGCCCCCTTGTCCCAGTCTCAGGCCTAAGAGTAAAGAGATCATTAGAAAGGTCTCTGTACTGTCCCCTCATATATTTATACATTATTATAAGATCACCCCTAAGCCTTCGTTTTTCCAAGCTAAATAACCCCAAGTTTAATAACCTGTCTTGGTATTGCAGACCCCTTAGTCCTCTAATGACTTTTGTCGCTCTTCTCTGGACCCGCTCTAGTTCAGCTATGTCTTTCTTATACACCGGAGACCAGAATTGTACACAGTATTCTAAGTGTGGTCGCACTAGTGACTTGTATAGAGGTAAAATTATGTTCTCCTCATGAGCATCTATGCCTCTTTTAATGCATCCCATTATTTTATTTGCCTTTGCAGCAGCTGCCTGACACTGGCCACTAAATGTGACTTTGTCATCAACCCATACACCCAGGTCTTTTTCAGTGACAGTTTTGCCCAGTGTTTTACAATTAAGCACATAATTATACCTTTTGTTTCCTCTGCCCAAGTGCATGACTTTACATTTATCCCTATTAAAGCGCATTTGCCATTCAGCAGCCCAAGCTTCTAGTTTACATAAATCCTCCTGTAATATAAAATTGTCCTCCTCTGTATTGATTACCCTGCAGAGTTTAGTGTCATCTGCAAATATTGAGATTCTACTCTGTATGCCCCCTACAAGGTCATTAATAAATATATTAAATAGAAGCGGGCCCAACACTGACCCCTGTGGTACCCCACTGTTAACTGTGACCCATTCTGAGTGTGTTCCATTTATAACCACCCTTTGTTTCCTATCACTAAGCCAGTTCTTAACCCACTTACACATATTTTCCCCTATCCCCATTGCCCTCATTTTATGTATCAACCTTTTGTGTGGCACCGTATCAAAAGCTTTTGAAAAGTCCATATACACCACATCCACTGCATTTCCTTGGTCCAGTCCAGAACTTACTTCTTCATAGAAGCTTATTAGATTAGTTTGACAGAAACGGTCCCTCGTAAAACCATGTTGATAATGGGTCATGAGGTTATTTTTGTTCAGATACTCCAGTATAGCATCTCTTAGAAAACCCTCTAGGATTTTACCCACAGTAGAGGTTAAGCTTACTGGCCTATAATTTCCAAGTTCAGTTTTTGTCCCCTTTTTGAATATTGGCACCACATTTGCTATACGCCAGTCCTGTGGTACAGACCCTGTTTTTATGGAATCTTTAAATATTAAAAATAATGGTCTATCTATGACAGTACTTAATTCCTGCAGCACTCTGGGGTGTATCCCATCCGGGCCCGGTGATTTGTCAATTTTAGTGATTTTTAGACGATGCCGTACTTCCTCTTGGGTTAAGCAGGTGACATTTAATTGAGACTTTTTGTTATCACTGATCATATTGTCTGTCATGGGATTTTCTTGTGTAAATACTGTTGAAAAAAAGTCATTTAGCATATTGGCTTTTTCCTCATCCTCATCCACCATTTCACCCAGACTATTTTTAAAGGGGCCAACACCATCATTTTTTAGTTTCTTACTATTTATGTAGTTAAAAAATATTTTGGGATTCTTTTTACTTTCTCTGGCAATGAGTCTCTCTGTCTCAATCTTTGCTGCCTTGATTTGCTTTTTACAAATGTTATTTAATTTTCTGTATTTATTTAATGCTTCATCACTACCTACTTGCTTTAATTCCCTAAATGCTTTCTTTCTGTCACATATTGCACTTCTTACCGCTTTATTTAGCCATAGTGGTTTCCTCCTATTTCTAGCATGCTTATTCCCATAGGGTATATATTGTGCACAGGTCCTATTCAGGATGCTAATAAACATCTCCCATTTGTGTTGTGTACTTTTATGTCTCAGGACATCGTCCCAGTTTATTGCACTAAGATCATCTCTCAACCGTTGGAAATTTGCCTTCCTGAAGTTTAGTGTCCTTGTGGCCCCTCTACTACATGTCTTAGTAAAGGATACTTGAAAGCTTATTAAGTTATGATCACTATTACCCAAGTGACCTCCAACCCATATATTTGATATGCGGTCTGGCCTGTTGGTTAATATTAGGTCCAGCAGTGCCCCCCTTCTTGTTGGGTCCTGAACCAGTTGTGAAAGGTAATTGTCTCTCATAGTTTTCAAAAACTTATTACCTTTGCTGGAACTGCAGGTTTCTGATCCCCAATGTATTTCGGGGTAGTTGAAGTCCCCCATAATAATGACTTCTCCCTGAGTCGCTGCTTCATCTATTTGCTTTATGAGGATATTCTCCTCCACTTCCATTATTGTTGGAGACTTATAACAAACCCCTATCAGTAATTTATTATTTTTTCCCCCTCCCCTTATCTCCACCCACAGGGACTCTACATTTCCATTAGATTCACCTATATTATCACGCAGGATGGGTTTTAAGGATGATTTTACGTATAAACATACACCTCCTCCTCGCCTATTTGTACGGTCATTTCTGAACAGACAATAGCCCTGTAAATTAAGAGCCCAGTCATGGCTCTCGTCCAGCCAAGTCTCTGAAATCCCCACCATGTCATAATTATTTTCCAACAAAATCAATTCTAATTCCTCCATTTTGTTGGTGAGGCTTCTGGCATTAGTGAACATGCACTTTATGCATCTCTCATTACCTCTCGTCCCGCCCTCCAGTGTTGGTTGCTGGACATAAAGTCCCTTGCGACCTCAGACTCTGGTGTCCATCCTACGTTCGGTGCTGGGGTGAGCTGGCTCTGCTCTACTCCCCACACCTTTTCTTCACTTCCCTCAGAGGCTCACCTTGGGTCCCTCACGCTGGCTAGTTAATTTCCTCAGACGGGCTTAGCATGGCTCCCAACTGTAGGATGTCTTCTACAGTCCTCCTAGGAACTGAACTGCCTGACCCCGCCCGCAGACCAAAATTTATAGGGGACCAGTCCTGAACTCGGGTGTAAAGCTTCGTCGACTGGCCTGGAGTTGGGTAGGTGTTGTGCATGTGCTTTGTCTGAGGTGGTTACCTTTTTTTGCTTCCAAGCTTAATATTGTGGCAACCGGGCCCTGGGACGCCACATAAGCCCCTTTTATAACTGGGTTCTTTCCCTCTGTCCCTTTCCCTTATGTATTTTCAGAGCAGTTAAAAGTGTCCATTACACAGTACATACCTGGGGCTCATATATAAGAATATTTTAGCACCATAGAAAAATGTAATACATACATTTGTGGAGGTTATTATTATTCTAAGGTATTTTGTTTAAAATATCCTTTATTTCCTGTATTTGACAACCATGATTTTGAATTTGGTGCATTTTATCAGAGGTGTGCCTTGGGGAATGGCATAACATTTCTGGCATAAAGTTTGCTGCAAGTTTTAATTAATTTGTTGGGCAGGCATAACCACATCCCATTCCACCCCAACTTTCACAGCTGGGGCCATTTTGGTGGAGCTAGTCCAATCTTGCGTGAAAACGGCAAAAGTCTAAGTATAATTTTGTTGTGGAGAAATTGTGTGATATTTGAAGGTGTTTTAAGGCAATATTAAGGTTTTTATTCTTTTTTAAAAGTCTACTTCTTACAATCTTTTAGGTCCCCGTATAGAGTATGAATCTGCAAATGCTTAATTGTCTGCAGTATGTAATAAAATTTTATGGAGTATGGAGCCCTAATAATGGTCTTCTTTAACTCCCATTGCCACACTGAATTACCCATATAGCAGTGAGAAGGGCATTCATCATGAACCCAGTTGAAATAGCAGCCCATAAAAAACCCAGGATTCTGTTACTGGTGGTTAGAGAAGAGCAACACCCATCAGATGCTCAATCAAGATTGTGTTGCCTAAATGCCACAACCATCGCTGACAGCGACAGTGAGCTAGCTCTACTCACTGCTATATATCACAACCAGCATCTCCATGCATGTAGCAGGCTCAAATCCTGAAACCAAACATCCCTAACATGTTGTGACATATTGGTGCATATTGTAGAATGAAGGGGTTAAATGGGCTCCCTTCACAAACAAATCTGATCAGTTTCAGACATACTTAGAAAATGCTCTTTTTTGGCCCACGCTAAATAGCCCAGGGGTTTTTGGTAGTTTGTAACTAAAAATCAGGGCACCTTTCAGACTGTATCAAAAAATTGCACACCTTACTTTTTACAATAATTTTTAGTTGCTCAGCTCTTTGAGCATTGTTTACAAATATAATGACATAATGCATTTGCATAGAGACCTTAAAGGGAACCAACTACCAGATTGTAAATCAGTGTGCTGGTGATTGACGTGTGCAGCATGACATCACTATTTGGGTTTTTCTTTTTTAATTCCTCCCCTGTGGGCTTGTCTTTCTGCTGTAAGCCGAACTACTAGCCCAGATGAGTCTGGATGAGAAGGAGGAGGGAGGGGGTTCGGATTACAGCAGAAAGATAAACTCACAGGGGAGAAAGAAAACAAATAGTGATGCCGTGCTGCACACATCAATCACCTGCTGTACTGATTTACAGAGGGTTACATCCTGGTGGTAGGTTCCCTTTAAGGACATATTTGCATCCTATGTTGAATCTAGAGAATGAGAATCTCTTGAGATCTAAAGGAGCCATGATAATCTCCATTCAGATTAGGGTATTTACTGATCATTATATTTCAGACCTTTTTCTTCAACTGTCTGATCGTTTTAATGGAAGCTATAGCGTATAGACACTAACAGAAAACCAGACATTTTGTTGATAATACCAAAGTTAGTCTTCAAATAGCAAGGCGTGTTTTTCATGATAACGATAGTCAGACCTCTAGGCTACTCATAAATACTTGAAAGGGCTCATGGTAATGCAAATTTACAGAACTATAACATCTCATAAATAATTCTAGGTAGTAGTAGTTAATGAGATGACCTACATTGTGGAAGAATTTCCTGCATCTTTCCCGGTTCGCCCGATTTATGCAAATAACACCCTATCTAAAATCAGGTTGAAGTAATTAGACGGACTGAGACAATATGGAAGTATTTCAATGCCACCTCTCCCCGTCATGACATGGCTTGCTGTCTTATTACAGTGCTTTGTGCGCCATGGATTTCTTCAGTATCATTTTCCCATTTACTAACATGCAGCAGTGATATTGCTTAAGTGATTTGATCACGAAGAACAATACAGCTTAGTGTGGCCAAATTGTCCTTCAAATGAGAAAAAAATCAACGTTAAGCTGCTTAATGAAATTATTCCCACCAAGGACACCTTCAGAAGGTGGAAATGATACTTCTGAGGAATGTCAAATTAATCAAGGGATTTTGCCGACAAGTAGAGAAGCTCTCAGCTCCCTACAGCAATGTTATTTGCCATCGGTGCTCAAAGGAAAATGCTCCTTATAACTAAAGTGTACTGGAGAAAACCATATGTTTATATAGTATTTAAATATTTAAGGTATTTAAAGCAAAAAAGGGTGTTCATAGAAAGTTATGGAGTTACCAGGGTTGATTTCATAGGTTGGCAAACTAGGCAAAAGGATGCAAAGCTCATATTAGCTAAATGGGCGGGTACAATAGGAACAAGCTAAAACCTATTTGTGATCAATAGTGGAGTATTGTGCTGTTACCCAGGTATGCAAAACTATTTCAAATCCAATGACTGATTCTTATGTTTTCTTATGCCCTGATTTAAAAAAACAAAAAAAACAAAACAACCTTTTTTAATAATAAAGTTTGGATTTTGCACACAACGCAAGTGAAATTACATAAAATAGAGATGAACAAAGAAAATCCTTTATTGTAGCCAAAAATGTATACAGTAAAAATACAGGGTGGGACATTTACATGGATGCACCTAAATAAAATGGGAATGGTTGGCGGTATCAACTTCCTGTTTGTGGCATATTAGGATATTGGAGAAGGAAAACCTTTCCAGATGGGTGATGATCATAGCGGCCATTTTGAAGTCAGCCATTTTGGATCCAACTTTATTTTCAATGGGAAGAGGGTCCTGTGACACATCAAACTTATTGAGAATTTCCTAAAACAAACAATGGTGTGCTTTGTTTTAACGTACCTTTATTCTTTCATGAGTTATTTACAAGTTTATGACCACTTATAAAATGTGTTCAAAGTGTTGCCCATTGTGTTGGATTGTCAATACAACCCTCTTCTCCCACTCTTGACACACTGATAGCGACACCGCAGAAGAAATGCCAGTGACTCACTGTAGCCAGGTGCTCAGGCCTCAGGCAATAGCTACTGTCACGGTTCCGTGCTGGAGGCTAGATGGTCAATGTAAAGGGATGGGTAATTTGGGAATAAAGTTTATCTCGTGACGCCACCTGTGGGTGTCCGGTGATTGCACCGGTGCTGCTTGGACCTCCGGGGGATGTGCGGCAGCTAGATGGAAGACGCTCACCACAGGACGAGCGGAGTCCCCGGAGTCAGTTAATGGAGTTGAAGGGAATGTGGTAGCGCGGTTGGTATCGTGCGACCGGAATGAGGGACACATACACACAAACTCTTTTCGGTACCTTTTACTGGTGTTTACAGGTACGCTCAACCGGGGATGAGGTAGACAAGTGAGCAAGCAGTGGTATAGGCTTCCTAGTGTACGCAGCTTCTGGTGGGATTTGGTAGGTATGAAACCCAACCAAACCGGAGTTGCACTTTCTGGTGTCACTTGTTACACCCGGGTTTGCTGCACTGAGGGCACTTTAAAGGAATACTATCGAATTCTCGACTCCGAGCTAACATTTGGTGGTGCTTCGGGCGTCCAGGGAGCTAAACCCCCTTGTTGTGGTGCTGGTTTCTCTACAGCCTGCACTGTGGCTTCTGTAGCTCGGCCCAGTGACCGGAACTCTGTTAGGGTGAGTCTGGATAACTCCTCTGCCCCTATTCAGTACTTGTCTCCTGTTCCTATGACCCTTGTTTCGAGGGTCTTCCACTTTCAAGGTGTTGCTGGCATGGGCCTAGTGTGGCTCCAGTACCAGGTCAGCTCTCCTAGCTGTTTACAGTTCTCTAGTGACTGCACATTCTGGTGCTTCTCCCTCCAAGACCCGTATTTATAGGGGAAACTGGCTTAAGGCAACCAGTGGAGCTCCCCCTACAGGCCTGGGGTGAAAGGTGTTGTTAGTGGGGTCTGCTGACTGTGTACTTTCCATTCATGTCCTAAGAGTTCCTGTGGTGCCCCAAACAGGGTGCCACATTCCCCCTTAGTTAACTTCAGTTCTCCCAGACTGAGCAAAAGTTTTCTTTACAACTCAAACAATTTATATACATTTAATAACCGGTATTTACAGAGTCTTAAATGGAAAAATATACAAAAAGCACTGAAAAAGAAGGAAAAATATGAAAAGCAGTCCATACGGCACTAGTCCATCTGTCGCAGACTGGGAAAAAGGGAAGGAAAAAGCAGTTTTTGTCACAATAGTCCTGTGACCATAGTCCGGGTTCAAGTAAACAGGAAAAAGGGTAAAGTCCAGCAGTAAGTCTCTGATGGCTTAAACACATTTACGGGTTCACACTTTAAACTTTACACAAATTCCCTATGAGTGTCTCTGCTTAGGAGGCCAGCTCTAACCTTCTTGCACTACCCAGGCACTTTCTGTCCCCAACTTAGTATACTTGGGACGGTGCCCAGTTCCTCCACCCTTCTGTACACTACTTTTTACACTTACGGACTAAGGTCACTATTTACATTGTGCTAACGGGTATTATAGTATTTTACACTTTAAACCCACTCCCCATATCTATATGGGGCTTGCCCTTGTGTGCTGCGACATGACCTACGTAGGCTAGGTGTTGCATATGTACTGTCCTCTGTTAAAGGTGGGTGTGTTGGTAATTGTCTGCGAGTTCTTGGTCTTACTGTGAGACTAGCAGGTTCACCGATTATTGGAATCTCAGATTCCGGTATAACAAGCTGCATTTCTTGCATTTGAACAGGTTCTTCTCGAACGGGTTGAATTGGTATTTGGTTTTCTACAAGTTGGTAGAATGAAATAACTGGTATTAGGAATGCTCCATTGCATTGAGGCCAGTCGGCTGGTAAATCTCCAATTTCTGTATGGACTAGGTTTTTCTTTGGTTCTTCAACTGTTACCGAAGGATAACTTGTTTCCTGAGGTTGTAGCTGGTCAGGACATCTCTTTAGATGGTCTCTGGATACGGTTGCAGTTGTTCTTCCTTTATCCTTACTAATGACACATGTTTTGGAGTTGTCAAAGTTTGACTGCATTACTGTGTAAGGTTCTGATTCCCAATTGTCATCTAGTTTATTGGTTTTTCTCTTTCTCTTGAGTACTAATTCACCTGTTGTTAAGGGTTCTGCTGAAGCGTGTTTATTGAAATCATGCTCTTGTTTGCTTCTGCTCTGATTTAGGTTCCTTTCAACACTCTCTTGTACTTTTTTGTATTGCTCTTGGCGAAGATGATTCCAATCTATGTCTGGAGAATCTTGTGTTGGTTCAGCTGTTCCCATATCTAAGTCAATTGGAAGTTTTCCTGGTCTTGCTCGCATTAGATAAGCTGGTGCGTAGGTGGTTGAACTAACTGGGATATGGTTGTAGATATCCACAAGGTCAGGTAACTTTTCTGGCCATTGATTTCTCTCATCGAGTGGTGAAGTCTTCAACATATCGATCACAATGTTGTTCATCTTCTCACACAAACCGTTGGTCTGGTGATGATACGGTGTGGTCCTTATCTTTTTACACCCATATAATCCTAGGAATGCGTGAAATAAGTCTGACTCGAATGCTGGTCCTTGATCAGTTAAGACTTGATCTGGATACCCGTGCGGGTGACAAAAGTAACTCTGGAACGCTTTAGCTGCTACTTCTGCGGTTATGTCTTTGACTGCTACTACTACGAGGAATCTTGAGTAGTGGTCAACCATTGTGAGTGCGTAAGTATAACCTGTTCTGCTTGGGGTTAACTTTACATGGTCTAGAGCAACTATTTCAAGAGGTTTCCTAGTAATTATTGGTTGCAATGGCGCTTTCTGAGTTTGCAGGTCTTTCCTCCTCAAGGTACACGGTCCACATTTATTACACCATCTTTCAATTGAACCTCTCATGCCGACCCAGTAGAAACGGTCTTTCAATAGCATTTCTAATTTCTTCCATCCAAAGTGTCCTGTATCATCGTGATAAGCTTCTAGGATCATCTGAACTTCTGTTTTTGGAACTTACTATTTGCCAGATAAGTTCATGCGTTCTGGGGTTCAGGTAACGTCTACACAGCTTCCCTTGGTAGACGAATAACTTCCCTCTTTCTTTCCACAGGCGCTTGGCATCTAGTGAGGCATCTGGATCCAGACTGGAGTGCTCTTGAGTTATCAACTCCTTGATCAAGCTAACATCTGGATCATTGGCTTGAGTCTCTCTTCAGTCATGGTGAGGTAAAGGGTTCACGGTCCTCTCTTTACGCTTTTGACTCACCTGATGACATGATGCTGTACCTGTGCAGTGGAAAGCTGGCAATTCTATCTCTTCCAGGTCGTCTATGTCTTCTCCTTCATCTGGGAGGTTAGGCATTCTGGACAGGGCATCAGCGTTGCCATTCTTGTGACCTGCCCGCTACTTAACAGTGAATTTATAATTCGACAATCTTGCTACCCAACATTGTTCCAGGGCTCCAAGCTTTGCAGTCTCTAAGTGTGTTAGGGGGTTATTATCAGTGAAAGCGGTGAACGAGGAGGACGCCAGATAGTGCTTGAAACGCTCTGTGACTGCCCAGACCAGGGCCAGGAACTCCAGCTTCAAGGAGCTGTAATTCTCGGGGTTTCTCTCGGTTGGACGGGGCTTTCTGCTGGCGTAGGCTATCACCTTTTCTTTACCTTGTTGTCGCTGGGCTAAGACTGCTCCTAGGCCTTCGTTGCTTGCATCCGTGTATAGCAGAAATGGTAGATTGTAATCAGGGTAAGTCAGGATTTCTTCTCCCATTAAGGCATCTTTTAGTCTTTGTAAGAACTGTTCCTGTTCTGGTCCCCACCGGATCGGGGCCCCCTGATCTTGCCGTTCTTAGATTGACCTACCAGGAGATCTTGCATGGGTGCTGCTATTTTTGTGTAGCTCTTGATGAACCTTCTGTAGTACCCGACCAGTCCTAAGAATTGACGTACCTCTTTGAAGGTGGTTGGCGCTGGCCAGTTCTTGATGACTGTAACCTTGTCCGGGTCAGGTGCTACACCTTCTGCACTGACCACATGTCCCAGGTACTGGACTTTGGGTTTCAGCAAGTGACGTTTGGACGGTTTCAGCTTCATACCATACTTAGACAATGAATCAAACACTTCACTCAGATGTTGCAGGTGATCTTCGTAGGTCTGGGAGTATACAATGACATCGTCCAGTATAGCAGCTCAGTCTCGAAGTTCTTGTGACCTAAGCAACACTCCATCAGCCTCTGAAATGTTCCTGGGGCATTGCACAACCCGAATGGCATACTGTTGAACTCGCATAACCCCATTGGCGTCGTGAAGGCTGTCTTCTCATGATCTTCCTCTGCCATGGAGACCTGCCAGCACCCACTAGCAAGATCTAATGTGGAGAAGTAATTGGCAGATTTAAGTGCAGCTAGTGACTCTTCTATGTGAGGCAACGGGTATGCATCCTTGTGTGTGACTTTGTTGATCTGCCTATAGTCTACGCACATTCTCATATTAAACCGTCTTTCTTTTTAACCAGGACCAGTGGTGCTGCCCAGGGACTACAACTATCCCTAATGACCCCTGCATTCTTCATGTCCTGTAGCATCTCTTTTGCTTTTTGGTATTGTATGGGCGGTATAGGCCTGTACCTTTCTTTGATGGGTGCATAGTCACCTGTGGGTATGTGGTGTTGTACCCCTTTAATCCTCTGAAAATCAAGTGGATGTTTGCTGAATACCTGTTTATACTCTCGAACTACCCAGTAGACTCCATTTTTCTGATGAGAAGGTGTGTTGTCAGTTCCTACGCTGAGCTCCTGAAACCATTTCTCTAGCTGATCTTTGGACTGAGGGGTTCGTCTGTTACTGTCTGTGAAAATGATTTTACTTCATGTATGGCATTGTTTTCAACATGGTACAATTTTGCAACAGTGGAATACCTTGGCAGTCTTATTTCATCATCACCATAATTCAGTATACGTACAGGGACCCTTCCTCTCCTTACATCAACCACCCCCCTGGCTGTCAGGAGTGTAGGACTACTATCAGACATCACGGGCTCCACTACTGCCTGGTAGTCCTGCTCTCTGAGGTCCATTGCTGCCTGACACTAGATCATCATTTCACTTCTGGGTGGTACTACAATTGGATTTGGATCTGTTACCCGTACACTGCCAATTTCACCATTTAAAGCATTAGATGAAAGGTGGTAATTTGTGCGCTGCCGTCTGTCTGTTGGTTCCAAGAGATCCAAGGAATCACAAGATGTTAAAAGTAATACCTTTAATTCTTACGCGTTTCGTGGTACTTCAGACCACTTCATCAGAGATCCACAAGGAACAAAAAGTAGGATCCCATGGACAGGAAAAAATACGCAATGTGAAACCAGCCTTAGGCTGGGTTCCCACCACGGTTTGTTCCTGACCGTGAGGATCCTGTTTTTTGCAGGACCACATGGACAGGAACAGATTTTTAACTCTGGATGCCATTTCTGTGTCCGGATCTGGGATTTTTAGGGATCTGGACTGACAGAAAGAGTTGGGAGGAGCCAAGCCTACAAAGCAAATGGATCCTGTTCTGTCTTTTCAAAATTAACAGAACAAGATGCCAAAAATGTGGTGTGAAGCCATCCTTAGTATTCTTTTTGAAAGTTAAACATTCTCTAATCAGAATTGCAGAATTGCTATCAGTGTGTCAAGAGTGGGAGAAGAAGGTTGCATTGAGAATCCAACATAATGGGCAGCACTTTGAACACATCTTATAAGTGGTCATAAACGTGTAAATAACTCATGAAAGAATAAAGTTATGTCAAAACCAAGCACACCATTGTTTTTCTTATGAAATTCTCAATAAGTTTGATGTGTCACATGACCCTCTTCACATTGAAAAAAATAAAGTTGGGCCCAAAATGGCCAACTTCAAAATGGCCGCCATGGTCACCACCCATCATGAAAAGTTTCCCACAACTATATACTAATGTGCCACAAGCAGGAAGTTGATATCACCAACCCTTCCCATTTTATTTAGGTGCATCCATATAATTGGCCCACCCTGTCGAATGGTTAAAATTAATGAGCAGAAAGTTTGATTATTCTGGATTGAGTCCTCCATCCTTTAAGGGAATCTGTCAATAATTTTTACTCACTCCCTCATCTCAGAGCAGAATGATGTAAGAAAAGAGACTCTGAATCTATCAATGTGTTACTTATTTACTGAGTGCAGCAGTTGCAGTATAATCAAAGTTTTTAGATGTAACTCAAAAAACTGACCCTGCCCACACCACACCTCTGGTTAACAGCTTTCCATGTATATTGTATATTCACAGTAATATCCTAATTCAGCGCTAAAGGTATGGTTGGGCTAATAGGAAGGTGTCAGTGAATGCAACAGTGATAATCTCCTGCTGATAACACATTTATTGTATTGAAACAAGACATAGCCTAATAAGTGACACATCCCTGAAATCAGTGTCTCAGGTCATACCTCGTACAGCCCTCATATTACAAAGCAAAAACCTGATGACAGTTCTCCTTTAATGGAGACTTGACCATGCTTGTGTATGCCCAGCAAACTTGGCCTTATATTTAATGATGCCCTGGATGTTATCGCATGTTGGCACTCACCTTACAGTATGGCCTACATTCATCCAAAGAACAATTATGTTCCAGCACAATGCACACATGGCATTGCACCAGATCTAATAAACAATAGAGGCTCCGCGAATGCTGTCAGGTAGCAGGAGGTTTGCAGGGCTCCAGTCTTCAAGCATGGCTGCTGGAATAGCATTTTGCAAATGTTTTTCCTCAACTTTAGTTATTTCTGATAAACAGTATAAATTGCTATTTCTGGACAGAAGTGACATTGCAGCAAAGTTACAATGCAATAATAAGGAACATCTACTATTAATGTTTCACTCCACACATTTTCAGAGTCATAGATTCTGGAAATTGCCAATGTGTCATATTCTTCCCCTGTTAAAGTCATCTTGAAATAGGGAATCTTCAAAGTCTGCAGCTGTAACCCTTGTGAATTGTGAGATGTACAGCAACAATTCAAAGTCAGTGTTAAAAATACTCAAGAATTAGCCTGCAGCTAAACATACCATCTGTGCCAATAAAACATTGGCCTACTGGCGACATGATTCATACTCTTAAGAAGACAGCTAGTCAACAGCTTTGCTTGATGTGTCCAAGCACAACACACATGCTAAAAGCTGCCCGTCACCTGCCACCTGCCCCTTGCTCTTGATTTTCAAGACATCGGAGAGTGAGAGCGTGCCGGCGAAGGAAATGTCACATGTGTAGTAGCAATGTTCCGAGGTTAATAACAAATCTCAGTGACCTTTTGGTGCCTGAGTGATTGAAGATGCCAGTGACACAAATGTGCATATTACATTAGCATTTTCCTTGGCTGATTAGAGACGCGTTGGCATATGAAATTTGGCAATAAATGTTTTGAATCTAGAGCATTGGCAGCTGAATCTCCTAACTGGTTAAATAACCCATCACATGCGGCTGTTGACAAACTATAAGATTAGACTAATGTAGTTTGTTGTTCTGCACCTCAATGTATGTATAATAGATATATTAAAAGGGTATGTCCACCTCTAAATTCCATCTTAAAAGAGTTATTTTTTTTTTCGGCTTGCTCTTGGTTAGCATAAGAAACAGAGTTTTATTTTCTGAGTCTAAAGTTGATGAGAATCAATACAAATGTCTCACTCCATCGGCCACGACAGAGCAGTGTGATCATCATCGGGGTGGTATATAACCAAAAACCATGGGACTCTCCAGGCTGAGAATATCAGCCCACAGCTGTGCGCTAGGTATCAAAATTGAGGGGGACCCCATGCCATTTCTTTAAATTATTTTTAATTTAAAAAAAACACAGTGGGGTCCTCTGTATTTTGGAGCCCAACTATTATAACATGCACAGCTGGGGGGTACAGCCACAAGCTATGTGTTTTATCTGCCCTGGTGATCAAAAGTACGGGGGACCCCACACTATTTTTTTAAGTTATTTACTTGTACACTAATATAATGCCAGTTTGGTTGCCATGCACTAATGTGTATGTCAGTTAGTCAATCTCGTTATCTTAACGGGACTCTGTCAGGTCAGTTTTCAGTATGATACTAATATTAGCCTTGTATAGGGCCAGGGCAGACCTTTTAAAAACATGTAAAATCATTATTTTACCACTTGTAGTTTCCATGCTAAAAGCATTTTTAGACCCTGCAGGGAGCTGGTATATTTGTCCTGTCAATTACTCTTACAGAGGATTAGTCCATTTGCTGTATGTGTTATTTAAATATCCTTGCCTATCCAAGGTGGTGTTCCATCCTTCCCCTCTGTGGTCTGCGCTGGGAAGGGCAGGTATTTGTCCTGCACCGTGTACACTGTGTAAGAGATTTCTGTTATAAGAACATTGGTTTTCCTGCATACATGTAGTGTGTATCTGCTGAGCAAATGGTCAAATGTTCTTAAAATCACATATAAATATCTCAGACTGCACACACTATACATATTTCTCATACACACAATGATGTGGAGAGCTCAGAGCTTCAGCTAAGCTCACACCTCCTCTACCCTCCTTTCTGCTTTGTCTGCAGACTCTGCAATAGTGCAATGAATCACACAACAGACAGATAAGAGAGGAGTCAGGACAGTGTAATGATGCATGAATATTCATTCCTTGGGGAGAGGGCAGCAGAGAGCTCAATGTGATTGACAGATGAAATTAATCTTTTATTTTGAAGTTTACAGAGGATTGGAGGGAAGTATAAATAATAGAAATACATGAATAGAGAGAGCTTAGAGAAAAGAATTAGAAAATAATAGCAGTTACCGTATTTTTGGATTATAAGATGTAGTTTTGTTCCCCCAAAGTTTGGGGGAAAAGGGGGGTGCATTTTATAATCCGAATGTATGGATTATATACTTCAGGGGAAGGTTTGGAGCCGTCTCTGGGGCTGGGGCGGGCTGGCTGCGGGGTGCAGGAGGCAGTGGGAGGTCACATGCTCCTGGTCATGTAATATACACTGCACCCGCTGTCTATCACTGCGGTGCTGAAACCGCACCACAGTAATGGACTGAGGGAGTGGTGCATATTACATTGCCTGCACCCCGCCTGTGATGTCACATGCCCCCTCCAGTGCTGGATATGGCCCCCCATGCTGCTGCCCATACCCACACTTTCTGATTCTTCTCGGCAGCCAGTCATGTGATCGACACAGCAGAGTGACATCATCTCTGCGCGCTCGATCACATGACCGGCTCCCCAATTAGAATCAGGAAGTGCGGGCATTGCGGCAAGGAGGGAGACACGAGGAGGACATCGCTGGAAAGGGTAAGTAACATGTTAGTCATTTTATTATGGCAGCAGCATGGGGGGTCATATCTAGCATGAGAGGAGGTATGTGCCATCACTGTTGCTATATCCAGCATCGGGGCATATGTCCTCACTGGGGGCAATATCCAACACAGAGGGGCCATGAGTCATCACAGTGGGCTACTATCCAGCACAGGGGAATGTGTGTCATTACTGGGCGAGTTTGCCATCAATGGGGGATGTGTGCCATCACAGGGGGCCGTGTGCCATCACTAGGGGATGTGTGAAATCACTGGGGGATGTGTGCCAGCCATAAACAGATTAAGGGGCCATATCTTCATATCTAGGAAGGGGGGCTATATTTCAGGATGAGGGACCATGTTGCAGGATGAGGTGGCTATGAGGGAATATACCCTATATGATTTGTAAGATGGACACTGACATCATAAAATGGACCCCATTTATCATTAAAAATTATTTTTTTCTCTTTTCCTTCACGAAAATTTGGGGGTGCGTCTTATAATCGTGTGCGTCTTATAAAGCGTAAAATATGTTACTTATGGATTTTTGACCTGACAGATTCCCTTTAAACAGGGGTAAACAGGGGTCTTTGAAAATATTATGAAAGTAAAAGCTATCACTGAAAAAGACCTAGGTGTATGGGTAGATGACAAACTCACATTTAGTGGCCAGTGTCAGACAGCTGCTGCAAAGGCAAATAAAATAATGGGATGTATTAAAAGAGGCATAGATGCTCAGAGGAGAACATAATTTTACCTCTATACAAGTCACTAGTGCGACCACACTTAGAATACTGTGTACAATTCTGGTCTCCGGTGTATAAGAAAGACATAGCTGAACTAGAGCGGGTCCAGAGAAGAGCGACAAAAGTCATTAGAGGACTGAGGGGTCTGCAATACCAAGACAGGTTATTAGCTTGGGTTATTTAGCTTGGAAAAACAAAGGCTTAGGGTGATCTTATAATAATGTATAAATATATGAGGGGACAGTACAGAGAACTTTCTAATGATCTCTTTACTCTTAGGCCTGAGACTGGGACAAGGGGGCATCCTCTATGTCTGGAGGAAAGAAGGTTTAATCATAATCACAGACGTGGATTCTTTACTGTAAGAGCAGTGAGACTATGGAACTCTCTGCCACATGATGTTGTAATGAGTGACTCACTACTAACATATAAGAAGGGCCTAGATGCCTTTCTTGATAACTATAATATTACCAGTTATATATACTAGATTCTTTGATAGGGCGTTGATCCAGGGAACTAGTCTGATTGCCGTATCTGGAGTCAGGAAGGAATTTTTTTCCCCAATGTGGAGCTTAGTGTTGCCACAGTGTTTTTTTTTTGCTTCCTCTGGATCAACATGTTAGGCTATGGGTTGAACTAGATAGACTTAAAGTCTTCCTTCAATCTTAAAAACTATGTTACTATGTTACTATTTAAAGGGTGGTATCACACTAGCATTTATTTGAATTACATTCTAATCCATTCAAATCTGCACCCATCCTGATCAAGCATATGCCCCTATACTTATCATGGGGCAACAGGAACATGGGTTGGCTTCAGTATTTCGGAGGATCTGTCCCCCTGCATCTTTTTGACATCGTCCTTGAACACAGATTCAAACACTGTGGTGACATGCATTTTTACATGCGTCAGCGCATGCAGATGCACCCATTTGCATCCTGATCAGGACCAAAAGTAAGTGTGAAACCAGCCTTATTAATGTAAATATTTGAAAGAGTTTGTGAAATTACTAGTGCATCTCAATGAATTAGAATATCCTCGAAAAGTAAATTTTTTTCAGTAATTCAATACATAAAGTAAAACACATATTATATACTGTAGAGCAGGGTGGGGAACTCCAGGCCTCGAGGGCCGCACACAGTGCAGGTTTTCATGATTTCCTTAGTATTGCACAGGTGATAGTATAATCACCAGTATTGGTGATGATTCCAGACTCTGTGCAATACTAAGGAAATCATGAAAACCTGCACTGTGTGCGGCCTCGAGGCCTGAGTTCCCCACCCTGCTGTAGAGTCATAACAAACAGAGGGATCTATTTCAAGCATTTATTTCTGTTAATATTGACGATTATGGCTTACAGCCAATGAAAACCCAAGGGTCAATATTTAAGAAAATTAAAGTAGGGAAGATGAAGGGTTAAAAACTGCAGTGCCGTATTCCATGAGACATCAAAGGGTGAATATAATATTGATTTATTAGTCAATGGATTTCAGGGCTTGCAGAAACGCCATGAAACATGGCAATATGAGATTGATTTTTGATAATATTCTAATTCATTGAGATGCACAACTATAACATTGATTATCATGCACTGATTTTGATATACAGCCTGTATACTAGTCAAAAGCTGCATTCACAGTTCTATTCTCTATTTAAAAAGCTGCATTCACCTTTCTGTGAACTTCAGAGCTGAAATCTCTCTGTCAGTCTATTGCTTGTTCTGTTGATTTACAAACAGGGAGTATACAGTTTTATGTTGAAATTTAAAAAAAAGTGGTCTAGGGCGATGAAAGGGTTCATTTTACAGTTCCTAGAATATTACTTTTTGGGGGTTTAATTTTCTAAAGCCATTCTCTAAAGCTGGCCTTGAGTTGGTCTTCCCTAATAACATGGCTGTCCATTTGTGGTAGATCCTAAGTTGCCGATTCCGACCTCACCAATGATGTTTATTCGGCTGCAGGAAACAGCAAATAAAAAACAATGAGTGCTGTTACTCTTGCATTATTTTTCAGGCTGTGCCATAATTTACCTCTCTGTATCCTAGATCCCTGTGAAGGTGAAAAAGCTAAACACCAGCTCACTTATGTTTCCAATGATACATTTTGGAGATCCCGGAGCAGGATCTGTTCCAAGGTAGTGATCGATTGAAAAAAGAGGTGAGGTTGTCCAGATCAATCCAAATGGGTTAAAATGATCACTTTATTCAAATATTCAATAATGCATAGAAGACTGGTGAATAGATACTGATCATCAACGCGTTTCAAATACTTTGTGTGATCATAGATTCCTCATCTGAAACATTTACAATTCATTGTTTACTAACACAGATATGTGCCCAAATGTGCCCAAATGAAGCCTACGCCGATAAGATGGCCCTGGACAAGAACAATATATGGGCCCTTTGTAGTCCAATTACTCATCATAATGCTCATTTTCATCTAGTCAGGAGATAGAACTGAGCTCCCTCACCTCTTGGGCCCATCTACAGTGGCACAGGCTGCACAGATAACATCACTGCTTGTATTAGGGCAGGTGCAAAAACACAGGTTTCTTTGAAATGATAGTAGGCAGCACTCACCATTCTGTTGCATCTGGATTTCTTTATTTCATTATTTCAAACTGCACACGAGTGACATGTTGGCGAAGTGGTGGATGTGGGATCGGTCCCTGGACTCATCCCACATACTCCACCCGCCTCCTTGTCACTAGTTTGAAATAAAGAAATAAGAAATCTCAAAGCAACAGAATGGTGAGTGCTGCCTACTAATATTTCATGTGAACTTTAGGACTTTGCAAACAAAGGTACGGCACCCCGATTCAGTAGCGGGACAGGTCCTGTGTCACCTCCATAGCCAGCTGTGGCTTAACCAGAGCCCCTCGGCCATAGGCAGTAGTGAGGGTCATTCTTAAAAACCATTTAAAAACACAGGTTTGCCCATACACTAGCTGTTACAAGCTGGATTGTGTCTTGGGAATTATTGTACATTTCCTTTTGTATTGACGAGTGTCCATTTCATTGGCTTAAGAAATATACAGCATGCATTCTGGATACACAGACCCCACGATATTAGTATAACAATAGTAAATCCAATCCCGTAACACAGTATGATGCCCACAGAGTTTTACACACACATATAATGCCCCCCACACAGCATGATGCCCTCTCCACCACCACACAATATGAAAATGTGAGGGCTCACAATATGATGATGTGTCTATGATGTCTCTTTCGTTTGTCTAATCTATATATTCCCAAATCTCACTAATAATTATCTATTGTCCTCTGCTTTGTTTTTTTTCTGAGGTTTTTTATAATTTTGTATCTTACTTTTTATGATATGCGCCATTTCTCAGCTTTTTTTTTTCTATTTTATTTTACAATATACGTGATGTTTTATTGATTTGTAGATGTTTATATGTTATTTCAGTACTGATGAAGGTCCAAGGTAGACCGAAACATGTATTTTTTGGTTTCCAAGAAAAATATTTACGGTAATAGTACTCTAAGTGCAAGTTTGAATTAGTTGACTTGGGGTAAGACTTGACCTAACTGAGCACCATCATCACAGAAGTACCATGGCCCATGTTGCATGCACACAATAAGATGACCCATACAGTCCTCCACAAAATATGAAGCACCCACACATTATTATGCCACTGCAGCACTCACACACAGCTTGATTCCCCCACACAATATGATGCCCCTAGAGATTGTGATCACCCATTCAGGATAATCCTGTCACAGCCCCCCACTGAGAAAACAAACACAGCTTAAGCATGATGATTCTTCCAACATCCTAAAACAGGAGAACAGCTCCCCAAATTAGGATGGTCCTGCAGGATCTGGAACAGTTGGGGAATTTGTATGGAGCAAGACCTATGCAACCAATAAACCCAATGAGACTGTAGAGTTTATGTGAATGATACGTGCTCACTACTGTTAGGACACTGTTACGAAGATGTCAATTTTTTTCATATTTTCATTAAAGCAGTTCTATATTCTTATTTTATTGACTGGCATGTCTTAACATTACAGAGTGCAACTGTCTGTCTGATATAAAATGTTATGTTCAGCTATGCACCTGTTCACACTGCATGTTAGGAAGTGTTGGCAGTCTTTACTTGCTTAGATTACGGGGTCAAGTCTTCTATTTATGAACCCACCCCATTAGCCTTTGGTGATTTTATTAATTAGCAGGTTCCTATTCGCCCATACAAACATAGTTTTTTTAAACCCAGAGAGAGGCATTGACTCAGTGTAGGAACTCAGTAAGGAGGCACGCCTTGACATAGCTACTGGGCGGATATAGAAATTGTCAATTTTATATGCTAGCTGTGTCTATTTTTTTTCATATATTTCTTAAGCTATAATGTAGTTCTATAATCTTATATTCTTTATTTGCATTTCTTAGCATTGCAGAGTGCAGGTGTCTGTTTTATATAATGTGTCATGTTCAGCTATGCACCTATTTGCACGGCATGTTAGGAATTGCTACAAGTCTTTGCTTGTTTAGATTATGGGGTCATGCCTTCTGTTTGTGCACCACTCCCCTATTAGACTTAGGTGATTTTATCTATTAGCAGGTTCCTACTCGTCCATACAAATAGAGGACTTTTTAAACACAGAGATAGGCATTGACTCAGTGTAAGTACCCAGTAAAGAGGCATGCCTTGACGTTGCTACTCGCGGATATAGAAATGGCCAATTTTTATGCTGTGTGTTGATTTTTTTTTCATATTTTTCTTAAGTTATAATGTAGTTCTATCTTCTTATATTCTTTATTTGCATGTCTTAGGCCCTTTCACATCAGCGTTTTTTTTAAATCGCGGCAGATGCGGTGAAAAAACCGCATCTGCCGCGATTACCTCATACCAGCTGCACTTGTGGCACGGTTGCGGCACAGTTGCGGCAAGCCCCATACAATGTATATGCGGGCTTGCGGCAGGTGCGGCAAGTGCGGTTTTGTCACTTGTGGCAGGTGCTGCCGCGAAAAAAACCCGGTGCAACCGGTATGCAGTAAACGCGGCAGATGCGATTTTTTCACCGCATCTGCCGCGATTTAAAAAAAACGCTAGTGTTAATGTACCCTTAGCATTGCAGAGTGCAACTGTTTGTTTGGTATAATGTGTCGTATTCAGCTATGCACCTGTTCACACTGTATGTTAGGGAGTAAATGCAATCTTTTTTTGTTTAGATTGTACTGTCGCTGAAGTCATGTGGATTTTTACTTTTTAGTCTGCAGTCTTCGTAAAATGGTAAAAAGAAGAAAATTTGTTATGATGACCCCATTATTATAGTGTTACAAGTTCTGGTATTGCCAAAAATAACTGGTTACTGTTTCCTCCACTCTTTAGAAACTACTGTGGAGAAGTATATAATGAAGAGTGAGTACTAAGATATTATAGAAAAATACATCCAAGGATTAAAACTCTTCTTTTCTCCTTTAATTAGACATGTATAAAAGGACAGAAACAAGCCATTCTGACATGTTTCGGATACTAAATGTGCCCTTAGTCATAGAACATGGCACAATGTATATAATGAACATATAAATATGGTATTTAGGTATGTGTTCATTGTATTCATTGTGCCATGTTCTATGACTAAGGACACACTAACGTCTCCAAAATGCATCATGGCTTGTTTCTGTCATTTTATTTGTCTAAATAAAGGAGAAAAGAAGAGTTTTAATCATTGGATGCGCCTGATTTTATTTTTTATCATGTTCTGCAGTCTCAAAGTGGAGAACCTGAATTCAGAGCATTCCTACACCACAGCTGTGATCTACACTTAATTACACATATGAGCTTTCCTCCACTAACTTCATTTGGTGCGAGTAGTAAAATATTTGGGTTTGGATAGCTCTAACCAAATACTTTGAATGAGCAACAAACCCAATGCAAGTCAATGGAGAACTCACTCAGAATCGAATACTAAAACACTTGAAAGTATTCGGTTGCAGCCAAGGCTGCCGTTAGCAATTTCAGGGCCCTTTACTGGCAAAATTTTGGTGCACCCTGTGACTCCACCTAGGCTCCACCCCAGCTCCACCTCTTCCCAGGCTCTACCTCCCCCTAAACATATATACATTTATATATATATATATATATATATATATATATATATATATATACAGTGTATATATATATACAGTTAGGGCCAGAAATATTTGGACAGTGACACAATTTTCGCAAGTTGGGCTCTGCATGCCACCACATTGGATTTGAAATGAAACCTCTACAACAGAATTCAAGTGCAGATTGTAACGTTTAATTTGAAGGGTTGAACAAAAATATCTGATAGAAAATGTAGGAATTGTACACATTTCTTTACAAACACTCCACATTTTAGGAGGTCAAAAGTAATTGGACAAATAAACATAACCCAAACAAAATATTTTTATTTTCAATATTTTGTTGCGAATCCTTTGGAGGCAATCACTGCCTTAAGTCTGGAACCCATGGACATCACCAAACGCTGGGTTTCCTCCTTCTTAATGCTTTGCCAGGCCTTTACAGCCACAGCCTTCAGGTCTTGCTTGTTTGTGGGTCTTTCCGTCTTAAGTCTGGATTTGAGCAAGTGAAATGCATGCTCAATTGGGTTAAGATCTGGTGATTGACTTGGCCATTACATAATGTTCCACTTTTTTGCACTCATGAACTCTTGGGTAGCTTTGGCTGTATGCTTGGGGTCATTGTCCATCTGTACTATGAAGCGCCGTCCAATCAAATTTGCAGCATTTGGCTGAATCTGGGCTGAAAGTATATCCCGATACACTTCAGAATTCATCCGGCTACTCTTGTCTGCTGTTATGTCATCAATAAACACAAGTGACCCAGTGCCATTGAAAGCCATGCATGCCCATGCCATCACGTTGCCTCCACCATGTTTTACAGAGGATGTGGTGTGCCTTGGATCATGTGCCGTTCCCTTTCTTCTCCAAACTTTTTTCTTCCCATCATTCTGGTACAGGTTGATCTTTGTCTCATCTGTCCATAGAATACTTTTCTAGAACTGAGCTGGCTTCTTGAGGTGTTTTTCAGCAAATTTAACTCTGGCCTGTCTATTTTTGGAATTGATGAATGGTTTGCATCTAGATGTGAACCCTTTGTATTTACTGTCATGGAGTCTTCTCTTTACTGTTGACTTAGAGACAGATACACCTACTTCACTGAGAGTGTTCTGGACTTCAGTTGATGTTGTGAACGGGTTCTTCTTCACCAAATAAAGTATGCGGCGATCATCCACCACTGTTGTCATCCGTGGACGCCCAGGCCTTTTACAGTTCCCAAGCTCACCAGTCAATTCCTTTTTTCTCAGAATGTACCCAACTGTTGATTTTGCTACTCCAAGCATGTCTGCTATCTCTCTGATGGATTTTTTCTTTTTTTTCAGCCTCAGGATGTTCTGCTTCACCTCAATTGAGAGTTCCTTTGACCGCATGTTGTCTGGTCACAGCAACAGCTTACAAATGCAAAACCACACACCTGGAATCCACCCCTGACCTTTTAACTACTTCATTGATTACAGGTTAACGAGGGAGACGCCTTCAGAGTTAATTGCAGCCCTTAGAGTCCATTGTCCAATTACTTTTGGTCCCTTGAAAAAGAGAAGGCTATGCATTACAGAGCTATGATTCCTAAACCCTTTCTCCGATTTGGATGTGGAAACTCTCATATTGCAGCTGGGAGTGTGCACTTTCAGCCCATATTATAGATATAATTGTATTTCTGAACATGTTTTTGTAAACAGCTAAAATAACAAAACTTGTGTCACTGTCCAAATATTTCTGGCCCTAACTGTATATATATATATATATATATACTGTATACACATATATATATATTTACACACACATATTTCACACAATTGAGACTGCTTTGGGCTGAATACACAATAGAGAATACACAATAGAGACTGTTGCTGGCTGCATACACATTAGAGAAGGTTGCTGCCTATATACACAATGGAGACTGCTGTTAGCTGTATGCACAAAAGAGACTGCTGTTCACTGTATACACAATGAAGACTTATGTTAGCTATATACACAATGGAGACTGCTGCTAGCTGTATACAAATGGAGATTACTTCTGGCTGTATACACAATAGAGACTGCTGCTGGCTATATTCACAATAGAGATTGCTGCTGGCTGTATACATAATAAAGACTGCTGCTGGCTGTATACACAATAGAGACTGCTGCTAACTGTATACGATACACAAAAGCAACTATTGCTAGCTGTATACACAATAGCAACTTCTTCTCTGCTCGCTTCCTTAAACTCAACATGGACAAAACTGAATTCATAGTCTTCCCCCCAAGAAATTCCACCCCACCTCCCAACCTATCCATCTGCATCAACGACTGTGCCCTCTCTCCAGTCCTCCAAGCCAAGTGCCTCGGGGTAATCCTTGACTCCTCCCTATCCTTCAAACCCCACATCGAGGCCCTCAACACATCCCTCCGGCTCCAGCTCAAGAACATCTCACGGATCCGCTCCTTCCTCACCCACGACACCGCTAAAACACTCATCCATGCTCTTATCATCTCCCGCCTTGACTACTGCAACCTCCTTCTCAATGGCCTCCCAGCTAACTCCCTCACACCTCTCCAGTCTATCCTCAACTCCGCTGCCCGACTCATCTATATGTCCTCCCACTACTCCCCTGCCTCCCCCCTCTGCCAAGCCCTTCACTGGCTCCCCGTCTCCAAGAGATCCCAATTCAAAACACTAACCATGGCGTACAAAGCCATACACAACCTGGCCCCACCATACATCTCCAACCTGGTCTCCCGATACCTACCCTCACGCTCCTCCCAAGAACTCCTCCTCTGCTCCCCCCTCATCACCTCTTCGCACAACCGAGTCCAGGACTTCTCCCGGGCATCTGCCTTACTCTGGAACTCCCTACCCGAACACGTCAGACACTCTCCTACCCTGAGTAGCTTCAAGTGTCACCTGAAGACTCACTTGTTCCGTCAAGCCTACAACCTGCCATGAGACCCAGGCAAACGCCCCATACCTGACATTCCCCCTTCCTACTGTATCCTAACCCACCCCTCATAGACTGTGAGCCCTCGTGGACAGGGTCCCTGCCCCTCCTGTACCTGTACGTCCTGATCGCCTAGATTTAGTGTACTTGTTCTTGTCTCCCTCATCCTCATGTAAAGCGCCATGGAACCTAATGACGCTATATAAATAAATAATAATAATAAATAACTGTTGCTAGCAGTATGCACAATGGAGACTGCTTATAGCTGTATACACAATCTAGACTACTGGTAGCTGTATACACAATTGAGACTGCTGGTAGTTGTATACACAACCTAGACTGCTGGTAGCTGTATACACAATGGAGACTGATGCTAGCTGTATACACTATCTAGACTGCTGGTGGCTGTATACACAATGGAGACTAATGCTAGCTGTATACACAATGGAGAATGCTGGTAGCTGTATACACTATCTAAACTGCTCGTAGCTGTATGCACAATGGAGACTGCTGGTAGATCTATACTTAATCTAGACTGCTGCTAGCGTTATACACAATAGCGACTGTTGCTAGCTATATACACAATGGAGACTTTTGATAGCTATATACACAATCTAGACAAACAGGAATACTGGTGTGATTCTTCTTATTGATCCTTTATTTAGATAAAATCATCAACACATCAAGAGGGCACGCTGGATGCGTTTCGAGGAAGACCCCCTTACTCTTCAGCAACAGATATTATAAAATCACAGAAACATATGCAAAAAAAACCACCCCTGTGACAGCTGACGCTGTTAATGATTTTATCTAAATAAAGGATCAATAAGAAGAATTGCACCAGTATTCCTGTTTGTTTATATTGTGTAAGGAAGCTTACCATTATACTTGGTGCAGGAGTCCAGTGAGTATCCCTGGGGTGTGACCCCCTCCCCTTCCTTGGAATTAATATAGACAATCTAGACTGCTGATAGCTGTATACATAATCTAGACTGCTGATAACTGTATACACAATGGCAACAAAATCTAGACTGCTGGTAGCTGTATACACAGTGTAGGCTGATGCTAGCTGTAAACATAATAGAGACTGCTGCTGGCTGTTTACACAATGGAGACTGTTGTGGGGCTTGTACACATTTAATATTTCCTGCTGTATATCTTGTATGCACAGCACTACAATGTACATATAGGTCCACACTATATACATACAGTATATAGACACACTAATACAGAATGCAATATGGACCTGTATCTACAGTATAGGGCTGTGTACAGACAGACACAGATGGTCCAAGAGACACAGAGATAAACAGACATACACTAGACACACAGGTGCACATACAAACATCATACTCACTGCCACAGGATCTGTGATGATGTCACACAGAGGGGAGGAGTAAAGGGTCACA
The DNA here is from genome assembly GCA_033576535.1 of Allobates femoralis. Lineage (NCBI taxonomy): Eukaryota > Metazoa > Chordata > Amphibia > Anura > Aromobatidae > Allobates > Allobates femoralis. The sequence goes on along the minus strand of JARQOC010000001.1, from coordinate 76,239,224 downwards.
TGATCAGCTGAAGGAGGGATCAGGGATATTATAAAGTTGGTGGGAGGGTCCGGGATCTGCACCTTTCGATCCTTATTGGTCTGAGTGGGGCCCTGCTTAAAGAGGACCTGTCACCCCCCCATACATGCTGATCTAATTGCAGCACTGATGTCTGCTGCATTCAGGCAAGGGGTCCTCCATCCCTTGAGCCCCCCTGTACCCCTAGATAGTTGAATTAAAAAACTTACAATGTGGTGCCAAAGAGGTGAGGTGTAGTGGCTGGAGCCACTTCTCTTCACAGGGCAATTTCACGCCCTACTGCAGTGATGTCACCACTTTTCCCCGCCCTGCTCAATGGATAACATAGAGCAGGGTGGGTAAAGGAGCTGGCATCACCGCAGGAGGCGAGGCAGGCGGCCAGCACCTCCATAAACGATACCTCGCTCTGCGCCTGCATCCAACTTCTCATGCAGCAGGCGCATGAGAGGGAGACCATGAGTGACAGGAGGGAGGCGGCAGTGGGAGGATAATACATACAGGGGGCGTGAAATTACCCTGTGAAGAGAAGTGGCTCCAGCCACTACACCCCACCTCTTTGGCTCCACATTGTAAAAATTCAATTATCTCGGGGTACAGGGGGCTAGGGACAGGGGGGACACCTTGCTTGAGTGCAGCAGACATGCTGCATTCAGTGCTGCAATTAGATCAGCATGTATGGGGGGGGGGTGACAGGTCCTTTTTAAGGAAACGTCCCCGTCCCCTGCACATCCCCTGCCCATCCCAGTCCCCTGAACATCCATGGCTCTGCCCCCCGCTTGCCATGGCTTACTGGGCCCCTCTGCATCAGCGGGCCCCTGACTGGAATCCGGCCAGGCAGCCCCTGATGGTGGCCCTGGTTACAGCTATCTAAACCTGAATATCTTACTACTCTGCTCATCACTAGAAGTACCTATTGCAGTTGATCACTGCTCCCCCTTGTGATGTTCAGTATGGATTTAGGACTTCAGCTCAGTGAAGCCCAAGGGTCAGAAACACAGTTATTTAGACATGGATATAATGTGTCTGTGAATAAATGATTGCAGAGTGGATATTCCCTTCTATAGAAAGTTAATTTACTGGAGGATATTGATGTACAACATAATTAGAGAAAACAACTACAACAAAGAGTATTTCAAGTATAGAAACCAAAGTCACCAAAATGCCTGCATACACTATTTGGAAAGTTAATTTTGCAATACATCCAAAAGTTACACATACAGATACATTTTATTATGAGATTGTATACATATTTCACAGGGAATTTTTTTTAAAGTGGCAAATTAATTGACAGCAGCAACGGGAGGATTTAGAGACAGGCGCGTTAGCATTTAATTCCAAAGCAAATAAAAAAAAAATAAAATAAAGATGCTACTATGCTCTTCTGTGAGACTTAAAAGTGAAAATGCAATGTTCTGGCAGATGAAGTTGATTGAACTTTTTGGATGAAAAATGCTTAAGCCAGCAGTTACTGAATGCTTTGAACTCTTCTTCTTTGAAAAAAATGGAGCATAATAAATTAGTAAGTTATGGAAAGTAAGATATTCACAGCCGTTTAAATAAATACAGTACAATCTTTTCTAAGATGCCATAAAGAAATAATAGAAATTGAGCTTGTTTCATTAACTATAACAATTGCATAAATCTGTAAGCAAGTAAGAATTCATTATGCAGCTCTTGAGTCCAGGACACGGCTTCCAGCTAGTCACAAAGAAATAGTAGAGCAGAGCTCCGATAGTTTACACAAAGTTAGGAATGCAAAGCAGGTACAATACAAACTTACTAATTATACAATGGGGTTGGCACAATTCAAGAATGTTATTTATAAGAAGTTAAAGCGAACCTGTGAGGTTTTCGGTACCCCCAAAGGTCCAAAAGTTGTGGGAACGTATGTAAATGCCCTATCTTACAGTCCCTTCATTTCTTTGCACCCTTAAACAGATATTTAGAAAATATTTCTAAATAGTGCTTTGACTATTGAGTTGGTGTCAGTTCTCTGACTAGTCGGTCCAATTAGCATGTTATCACTTCCCTATACAAAGCTTCAGAAGCCAGATGTACACATCTCATCTTCAAAGAGGTTTACTTCACATGAGGAATTGTGGATGACGTCCAATCATGCACAGTGAGCCTCTTGGAAGATGATACATGTTTATTAGGGATGAGCGAGTATGCTTGTCACTACTCGGTACTCGCACGAATATCACGGTACTCGGGGTACTCGGCGAGTACTGAGTAATCTCGCGATACTCTTGCTATGCTCGGGGCCCACCTCCCTGCATGTTGGCGCTCTTTTTAGAGCCAGCCCGCATGCAGGGATTGGCTGACAGACACTGTAATGCCACAGCCATGTTGGTTGTGGCATCACAGTGATTGGCTGGCCGCACAGCGTCATCAGGTCTTTATATGACCTGACCACGCTGTGCTCGTCACTCTGCTCCATAGACAGTCAGTGTAGGGAAGGGTGCTGCTGATTCAGGGACAGATTTGTGGCCTGTCAGCTAGTGTAGGTGCAGGGCTGCTAATCTAATTACCACAACAGTCCTTCTGAGCACTAATACAGCTGTATACAGGCAGGCAGGGAGGCAGGGTATATACCAAACTTCGCTGTGCCAGTATACCAGCCTGCATCGCATCTGGGGCTGGTGTACAGGCTGGAAATCTCCAAAACAGTCTTTTTAAGGATGAATTTAGCTCTCTATAGACAGTAAGGGGTTAGCTCCAATTAGTATAAGCCAAAACATTGTATACTCGTCAGCGTTTGTGTCTGACCGTTCCAGCTGCCAGGATCAAACCACTCTAATCTGTAATCTCAGTATGCAGCTAAAAACCAACTCTTGTCTGCATTCGTTTACCATCTTAGTGCGTCAGGAGTGCTTGTAGCTCCAAGTAGTATATGCCAAAACACTGTATACGCGTTAGCATTTGTGTCTGACCGTTCCAGCTGCCAGGATTAAACCGCTCTAATCTGTAATCTCAGTGTGCAGCTAAAAAACATCTTTTGGACGCCTTCATTTAGCTGTATACAGGCAGCACAACATTGAAAATGCACAAGGCCGGTGGCAAGGGACAAGGAACTGGACATGATGGTGGTGCAGGGAGAGGCCGAGGCCATGTGAAGCTCGAATTGCGCCACGACAAACACCCACATCATCTCGCTCGACCTTCCTGTCCCAATTTCTAGGGGACCACAGCAGTACACCATATTAAACCAAGACCAGTGTCAACAGGTTGTTAGTTGGATAGCGGATAATGCTTCCAGTCAGTTTGGCACCACCACAAATACCCTGTCTTCCACACGGTCAAGTGTCAGTAGCCATGAGACTGGACCGCACATTCCACACCCTGATCCTCCTTCCTCCTACCATGCCGAGTGCCCCGCCCCAGACATAACTTATCCCACACTTGGACACTCTGAAGAGCTGTTCACTTATTTATTCTTAGATTCTGGCCTCTCGCCAGCTCCAGTTGAAGTGGGTCATGAGGAGATCGTATGTACCGATGCCCAAATATTTGAGCAGCCATGGTCTCACGAAGGCAATGGTGGGAACGTGTCTCAACAAGAGTTGGACGATGATGAGACACAATTGCCAGAAAGTCAGGAGGAAGACCAGGGTGCGGAAGTGGAAGACGACGTGGTGGATGATCCAGTAACTGACCCAACCTGGCAGGAGGACATGCAGAGCGAGGACAGCAGTGCACAGAGGGAGTTAGGCGTAGCATCACAACAGGCTGGAAGAAGCAGGGTGGTGTCCGCAGCAGAAGGCAGGCAACCTTTCCCCGGAACAACAACACAACAGAAGTTGCCAGTAACACTGTTAGGTCTTCCCGAGTCTGGCTGTTTTTTAAGGTGTCTGCAGATAATTCCAAAAAGGCCATTTGCAACACCTGCCATGCCAACATCAGCAGGGGTAGCAAAACTAGCAGCCTGACCACCACCAGCATGATCAGGCACATGTCAGGAAAGCACCCAACTTTGTGGGATGTACACCAGAGTCCAGGAGCAGTGTCTGCGGGTGACACCGCTGCGTCTTCCACTGTTGCAAGACATTCCCCTGTTCATACTGCATGCGAAGATGCCTCCTGTCCCTCACCTGTAGTTTCACAAGCAGAAATAGCACCATCATCAACCACGTCCTTGTCCCAGCGCAGCGTTCAGTTATCCATACACCAATCTTCGTAACACAGGCGCAAATGCGCTACCAATGCACCACATGCCACAGTTCTAAATGCACACATTTCGCGACTGCTTGCACTGGAAATGTTGCCTTTTAGGCTAGTGGAGAAGAAAGCTTTCCACGACCTGATGGCGGCGGTTGTCCCACATTACTCTGTCCCCAGCCGCCACTATTTCTCCCGGTGTGCCATCCCCGCATTACATAAGCACGTGTCACAAAACATCAGATGTGCCTTTAACAACGCAGTTTCAGGCAAATTCCACCTAACCACGGACAAGTGAACAAGTGCTTGTGGGCAGGGCCGGTACATCTCGCTGACGGCACACTGGGTTAGTTTTCTGGAAGCCGGGACCCAGTCTGAGCTTGGGACGGACCACGTCCTTCTGACACCAAGGATTGCAGGCCCTAACTCAGTCAGGGTTTCACCCACAGTGTACAGCTCCGGAACGTCATGCTCCTCAGCCTCCTCTCCTCCTTAACTTCACCCTCCACACCAGTCCCAAGCTGGAAGCACTGCAGCACTGCCTTGGCTAAACGGCAACAGGCTGTCCTGAAGCTAATATGCGTAGGTGACAAAACCCACAATGCTGAAGAGTTGGGGACAGCTCTGAAACAGCAGGCAGATCACTGGCTCACACCGCTGGACCTACAGTCAGGCATGGTCGTGTGTGACAATGGCTGGAACCTGGTGGTGGCTCTGAGGAGGTGAGCTGACACATGTTCCATGCGTGGCCCATGTGCTCAACCTCGTGGTTCAGCGGTTTCTTAAATCCTACCCGGAGCTGGCGGATCTGCTCGTCAAAGTACGGCGCCTGTGTGCCCATGTTAGAAAGTCACCTACTGCTTCTGCCGCCCTTCCCAGCTTTCAGCGGTTTTGCAGCTTCCGGCTCACAGACTGGTGTGTGATGTCCCCACGCATTGGAATTCCACACTGCACATGCTGGTCAGGATTTGTAAGCAGAAGAGGGCAGTTGTTGAGTACCAGCATCAACTAGGCCGTCACTATACGGTTCAAACTCCACACATAACACCTCAGGAATGGACATGTATGTCCACATATGTACCGTCCTCCAAAACTTTGAGGACTCCACCAAGATGGTGAGCGGCGATGACGCCATCATTAGCGTCACCATCCCGCTTCTCTATCTTCTAAAACGCTTTCTGCTCAAAATCAAAGACGATGCATTGCAGGCGGAGCACGATGAGTTGGAGCAAGAAACCGTACTGGGTAATTACACACAGCCAAGCCTCATGTCATCCCAACGTGCATTGGAGGACTATGACGAGGAGAAGGCGGATGATGAAGAAATAGAGCTACTTTCATGCGGAATTGACGGTAATACATGCACAACCGTCATACCGTCGGTTCAACGTGGATGGCCAGAGGACAGGGGAGAGAAAGAGGAGGATGATGAGGCCAGCATGGCCAGTCATGCTGTTGGTGAGGACCCTGAAGTCTTGCCTGTTAACATTCTGGCGCACATGGCTGACTTTATGTTACGCTGCCTGTCTCGTGACCCTCGCTTTATCAATATCTTGCGGACACTCATTACTGGTTGGTGACACTTTTAGACCCACGCTACAAGGAGAACATTGTTTCTATTATTCCTGAGGCGGAGAGGTCTACAAAAATGCTGCAGTACCAGAAGGCCATAGTCGCGGAATTAGTCCAAAAATTCCCTTCTGAAAACGCTAGCGGCAGAGGTCACGATTCGGTGGACAACCAAGGCGTCCGGCTGAGAGAGGCACAAGTCCAATCCAGCAGAGGTAGGGGAACACTCTCAAAGATCTGGGACAGTTTTCTCAGCACCTTCCGTAGCACAGGTCCTGAGGTGTGGGGTAGTGTCACAAGAACTGCAAAGTTTGCGAAGATGCTGAGGGAGTACCTTGCCGATCATACAAAGTGCTCCTAGATTCCTCTGTGCCTTATAATTATTGGATATCCAAGCTTGAAACGTCGCAGGAATTAGCTTTCTGCGCCTTGGAAGTCCTGGCCTGCCCTGCCGCTAGTGTTTTTTTCAGATCGTGTTTTTAGTGCTGCAGGTGGAATCATTACAGATTAACGCACCCGCCTGTCAACTGAAAATGCTGACAGGTTGATTCTGATCAAGATGAACAAGGGTTGGATTGGGCCTGACTTCACCACACCACCACCAAATGATGGCGTAATTTAATTTTTGTGCCGGTAAATTGCCATGCACCTCCGCACACCCACACATGGGTACACACTTCATGACTTTGGCTACTTGCTGTACTGCTCCTCCTTCTCCTCATCCGCCACCATCATATGATCAGTGCGACTGTGGTTCATGATGCCACGAAAACATAATTTATTTACATCATATTTATGATGATAATGACCCTAACCGTTCAAAAGTTAGGCAGTAGTTTCATGTATACCCCCAGGGGTAAATGTTTTAGTCCATGCTTACAGAATGGGCATTACAAGTACAGGAGACCCGCTCCTTTGTAATGGGAACAATATTTAGAGGCTCTCCTCCATGTTTCTTTCCAGGGGCATCAGAGTGCCACACAATTTTTGGCTGCCCTGCCAAAGGGCAATGACCCACTTCCCTAAAATGGGCACATTATTTAAAGAGGTCTTCATGTACGTCTCTTCCCAGGGGCATCGGAGTGCCACACAATTTAAAAAAAAAAAAATCTTTCATGTAATCCAAAAAACTAACATATACCAACTCTGTCTCACAAGTGGGTATGAGCCCTTAATATTTTCTCCAGGAAAATCCATTTTGGTTTCAGTTTGTAACGTTTTCTTGACAGTCCGTAAAAGTGGCATAATACTCTGACAACGTTGTTCACAGCAGTGACCTTGAAGTCTGAAATGCTTACAGGGTCTTCCCCATGCTGTTCCCATGTCATTTCAGCACTGTTCTGATACTTTTGTGACATTTTTAGGGTTTATCCATGCTGCCAGGGGTCATGCCAGAAAAATACTCAGGTCTCCCATAGGATAACATTGGGCTCGGTGCTCGGGCCGAGTACATGAGTATTTTGGGATGCTCGGCCCGAGCTTCGAGCACCCGAGCATTTTCGCTCATCTCTAGTGTTTATCAGAAGCTCAATGCTTTGAGCAAACAATGTCACACACACAAGCTTTGAATAGCGCTGGCAATTGCACCAGGTTTTGTAAAAATGTTATCAGACCCGGAGGGGTGCAGTTTGCATGATTTTCAAATGAGGAGGAGATTAAGGGATGGAACGATGACGCCCAGCAGGGCGTGCTGCAAGAAACCGTAGAGGTGGAATGGAGCAGTGGATCACGTCCACTGCAGACTATGGATCCAGACTACACATAGGTATATAACTCTATATAACTCTTTTTCTTAAAGGGAACCTGTCACCTGGATCTAAGCCCCTAGACTATCACTACCTGTCCCTGCACCTTCCTAGCTGCTCCCTATCTATCCCTCTCTGAGCTAAATCCGCCCTATAAAACAGCAGAAAAATAACTTAAAACTTACTGAAGTCCCTGAGGCTGGGGACTGAAAAGGCGGCCCCAGGCTCCATTCTGCCCCTCCTCGATGCAGCAGCACACGCTCCGCTGGGTGGCATTATTCTTTCTTCATTGCTACCTCCTCCATTTGGAATCTCCTGTCTGCTTTACACCTATCATGTATACTCAGGTATTTACTCACACAGCACACAGTTTAATTGCACAGTTCAGGTATTCAATGACCTCCAGGTTCCGAGGCACAGCCGAGTACAACCTCATACAATCCCAACAGCTGATATAGAAGCTCTGTACCTTCCCCGGGTAGGTTGTGTTAGGTCAGCACAAAACCTTTCTCTCCTCACCGTCCGCTCATTAGCCTCATGAATGTCTACTCTGAGAGAGCTCACAGGCTGTGTTAAATCCTCACACAGCTCTCTCTACACAGCAGCTCCTGCTGCTGTCCTGACACACTCCACCCCCTCCCCACAGCCCAGGGCAGCTCATATCATCTCCTATTCACCTGCACACCTGCGAGTCAGTGCTTTCAATCAGCACTCAGCTCCAGCAGCAGCTAACCCTGTGTGTGCTGCTACCGAGCAGAAGATACAATCTCCCATATGCTGTGTCCCGGTCAGGGAACACATCGAGGTCGCATCACCACATCATGATAGGTGTAAAGCAGGATGGAGATTCCAAATGAAGGAGGCGGCGATGAAGAAAGAATAACGCCGCCCAGCGGGGCGTGTGCTGCTGCATCGAGGAGGGCAGAATGGAGCCTGGGGCCGCCTTTTCAGTCCCCAGCCTCAGGGACTTCAGTGAGTTTTAAGTTATTTTTCTGCTGTTTTATAGGGTGGATTTAGCTCAGAGAGGGATAGATAGGAAGCAGCTAGGAAGGTGCAGGGACAGGTAGTGATAGTGTAGGGGCTTAGATCCAGGTGACAGGTTCCCTTTAACCTTTATAGGGCCCTTTTAGGTGACACAGGGATGGTTATGGATCAGTTAGGACGTTTTTCATAGTTTTCTTAATTTTGAAAGAAGACTTTAAATCCATCTAGTTCAACTCATAGCCTAACATGTACTCAGATCTCGGGCGTTTGGGTACGGAGGATGTCACGGGTGGTCGGTGCCCGAGCCTGTGCCCTTGCGGTGACAACGAAAAGGTGGTATTTACAGGGATAAAAGTTAATGGATGAAAATGTCGTGATGCCACCTGTAGGTCCGATGATGACACCGGCACTGCTGGTACCTCCAGGGTGATAGGCGGCAGCAAGATGTTGTGGCTCTCTACAGGTAGAGTGGGGTCCCGGGGCTGTAAGGGTATAATTGTGGAATAGGGTAGTGCAGTCGTTGCTTCGCAGTGCAGAATTACCTCCGTTCACAAAGAAGAAACACAGACACTTGTTCACTCTGTACGGGTACTTTACTCCGTTAATCTGCAGTTTACAGGGTATGCAGTTGTTACAGCTAGGGTAGTGGACCGGGTGGTCCTGACAGTAGGCAATGTTTCTCTGAAGCTCCAATGATGTTCCTTCTTTATCTCTTTCTCTGTCCTACCTCTGCGCTCTCCTTCTTCCTTGCGCTGCCCTTCATGAATCCCGCTTGTTGAACCAGGCCCTTTCTGGTGGGGACCGTGCATGTCGGGCTAGATCGGGCTCTTATGAAGCTTTCGACCACACCAGTAATTTGCGCTCAGGGATTGTCCTCTGTACCACTTCGGAGCCAGTACCCTGCTTCGGACTGGGCCAGGGTATTTAGCTACCCTCTATCAGCCCCTCTCTGTCTGTGCCATCAGGTTGAGATGCCCTCTCCATTACTTCTCCTCTTTACGGACTCTTCTGACTGCCTCTCTCCTGTTTCCCGCTCTTTCCCCACTCACTATATAGCCTAGCTCTCCTCCCACCGTGACCGGTTACCCTGGTGATGGGTTGTCTGATTGATCTCCTATCACTGGGTGTATGTGTGTGGTAGTGGAGCTTCAGGCTTCTCTTACCCCTTACCAGGACAAGAATACTGCAGTACCCTTTTGCAGCGCGCTGACTAGCGAGGTGCTACACCTGCTTGGTAAATGCTTCAGAGAACATGTAACAAATTCTCTTGGGAAACTATTGACAGACTGCAACCTAAACTAGTTTGCTACATATACACTGGTGATCAAAATTAGAGAACAATATATGATCACTTGATTTTTCAGACACAATGTAATCTACATTGATCAACATTTTAAGGTTTTTGTGTAAGGGGTGCACCATGCCACTGGAACAGGGTTTTCCAAAATAACCAAAGATTATCAACTTTAAATCTTTATTTTAAAGAAAACGTGATGATCGGAAATAGAAAACAGCAATAACTGTAGACAAAGAAAGATTAAAACTAAATGTTGTGAAGGTTACAACAGTCACCAATCAGTAGGAGGTGTACAGGCCTTTGCTTTGTAGAGGCCTTTCTTTGAATGACTTCAGCACATCTTCGGCCACAGGACATCACTAGTCTCTCACACTGCTCTGGCGGGATTTTAGTCTACTCTTCTTCCAGTTTTTTTGTTTTTATTGCAGATTTAGTGCAGAGGAAACAAAAAAGCAACATGGGCACAGCAGTTCTGACCTGTCCTACACTTTTCTGGCCTCAGGGTAGACATGCAGATTAAATGTTACATTTTTCCATCTTCTCAGGACCATCACTGCTGTACAGAATGGCAATGTTTTGAAAAAATGATGGAAGGAATACCTTTTTCCTGCTTCTGTGCCTTTAGAAATAGGTAGCAGGTCCCGCAAAAGGCTCAAAGAAGAGTGCAAAAAAAAGTCAAAGAGTCAGTGTTTGTGAAAAAAAGTGTACGTGATGGAATATTTTGGTTATTTTTACTGAATTCAGTGATTGAGGCTGCGTTCACACATTTGCGTATTTTGCTGCGCTTTTTTACGCGCGCTTTTTGCCGCGTTTTTCGGCCATGCAAAAAAGCGCAGCAAAATACGCAGGACCATTCACACACTGCGCTTTCTTTCCCCCAGAAAGCGCAGTGATGTCACAGAGAGGAGGAAGAATCCAGCTTCCTCCTCCCCTCTGTGACAGCTGTGGCCGCCCCATTAGACTTCACAGTGTTAATACACACTGTGAAGTCTAAATTAAACTAAAGCAAGTGTGTGAAAAATAAAAAACAATGAATACTCACCTTCCGACGCCTTCTCCCGGTGTCTGGTCTCCGGTTGTAAGTTAGATCTCGTCTGACAAGACCTGTGGTGATGTCAGAGGGGGGGCGTTCCCGGGCACTCGCGGTCATGTGATACCACATGACCGCGAGCAGCCAATCAGCGATGGGACCGCCCCGGGAACGCCCCCCTCTGACATCACCACAGGTCCTGTGAGAAGACATCTCACTTAGAATCGGACACCGGAGAGCGGCAGACGGCACCAGACACCGGGAGAAGGCGTCGGAAGGTGAGTATTCATTGTTTTTTATTTTTCACACACTTGCTTTAGTTTAATTTAGACTTCACAGTGTGTTTTAACACTGTGAAGTCTAATGGGGTGGCCACAGCTGTCACAGAGGGGAAGAGGAAGCAGGATTCTTCCTCCCCTCTGGGAAAATACGCAGAAGTAGCTCCGTAAAGAATTGACATATCAATTCTTTACGGAGCTGCGTTTTCTCCCGGAAAACGCACTGCGTATTTTTACGCAATGTCTGCACTACAAAGTGAATTTCCCATTCACTTTGCTGGCAGACAAAAAGCACATTGCGTATTTTGAAAAGCGCGCGTAAAAAAACGCGGCAAAATACGCAATGTGTGAACGCAGCCTAAAAGTATATAAAGATCAGCTCTAACTTTTCAAACAATTTTATTCTGGCATATCTGTGTTATCGATTTACTTTGTTAAAGGAGGGATGTGTAGGAAAAGGTGCAAAGAGTGGCACAGGCACAATCAGATCCTGCTGTAGCTTTCTAATAAAAGATTACCTCACCTCAGAACTGGATTTACAAGATCTGCACACCATCAATAATGCTATATAATATCCTTGGTGTTGCTGCTTTTGCATCTGTGGTACATACTTTAGATATAGGAGAACCGGGATCCCTAATATCTGTGTGTGCTGTATATAATAGACACCAAAGCAGCTAGCCACCGGCCCAAAAGAGTACTGAAATTTGAGATAATGTCTATAAGTGGGGGAAACTGATGACAACTCAGGATACAAGTCATATTTCAATTATAAATTGAATTACGGTAGTCTTCCTTTACATACATTATTACTTACTCTGAAAAGTCACCTAAAATGACAGGTGCTCTTTAGAGAGTGGATGGGGCCATACTTACAAAAGGATAGAGGCAATACGGTTGTGACCCACCAACAAAAGCCGGTCAGAGGACCTTGAGACCTCCCTAGGATATCACCATGCATTTTATGATTTCACGCTGGCTGTTTTTATGGTTTATTCACCCTTGATATTATATTCTGCTTCTCCTCCTATCTTAGTATTTCAATAGTTCCTAGTAAATTTACAAGCTGCATAAGTCTTGTGTCATGAATATTAACTGAGGCCAAAAATGGCTGTGTGCTATGTAAGCTATAAAAGTAGATTTAAATATACTGCTAAATGAGAGCCAGATGCTTCCAACTTTAAAATATGATATATTAGACTTGAGAATTGATATATGTTTCCTGAAAATAATGTGTGCTGACCTGAGCTTTCTTCTCCATTTACCGTAAGGATTTTTAGATTTCATAAACCCTCTATTCACATAAACTCCTTACTTGGCAGCATTGTGTTTGCAGTACACTTTGCTAATGTTGTTCTACTTAATCTCAGACAACATGCGGCAAATCCCATGTGGAAAGCCCTTTCAAGAAAGCCTCCTTGCCTCTGCCCCTTGTGCGTGCGGCTCGGTTAAACACATATACAAACATTTAGAACAGCATCTCTCACTCAAAACAGCCGACTCCAGACATGCCTTGCTCTGAATTTCATGCAAAGTGTAAGCGTGACCTGGTGAAGAAGACCCAAGAGAGACTTGAAGATCAGCATGGATCCAAGAACTGGTGGGATAATTCTTCTAAAGACCTAAAGTTGTTTTGCTTTCTTTCTTTCCCCCCTAGTGAGGTGCATACTGGGACAGATGGAGTGAAAGATTTGCTTTTGGCAAATTTTTGGCGCATGGAAAGATGCACTATTGATTTTCTTATATTTCAAGGGTACTTTCTATTGTGATGAAGGGAATAAACAAGGGTGAGCGTGAGAGGAAGAAAATCTATTTATCAACAGGATAGAAAGCGAAGAAGAAAAATGATGATGGCATCCAAAAAGATAATACTAATCTTGAAAATAATATGAAGAAATATAACTAAATTCTGAATATAATATAATTTCAATAATGGATACAGGAATATATCGAATTAATGAAGATTTCGGAATTTCAGACGTTGTGGTTTCTTCTGTAACGTTACAGTTTTCTCATATTACTTGTTTCAAGGTTTCCTATTCGAGCAGACACAAGCTGTGATTCAGTTATCTAGATACCTGTTCCTTCCACTATCACTATTGTAAAGAATTAGAGCAATACTTTCCGCCAGCATTTCAAGCTTAGCCGAGAAGCTTTTCATAAAAGTTCATCCTGAGATCCCACAATACTAAGCTTTCAACTACAACAATGTTCTATCAACTCGGTTTTGACCCAATTATAATCCATCTCATGAAATGTTATAGTGCATAACTTGTGCCACGGCAGATAGTGTTGTAGGGCGGCAAATATTTGTTAACATGAATTATGACTGTTCACATCAGAGTTGGATCCTCCATAGCAATCTAAGTGAAAAAAGTAAGAGAAAAAGGCGTAGCCTCTTGTGCTATTTCGTTATTTTGTGTGTCGAGTAGGTGGTTCTCTCAAACCCTGTTGTAGTCATTGGGGTGTGTTGGGTGCTTTTGGAGACCGTCATGTTAAGAATATGACATTTTCATTCTACTTAAGTTGATGGAGCTTCTATGATGTCAATAACCAAGACATGTGCATAGAGACTTGAAATGGCTTGAATTGAAATGACTTGAAATAAGGCTCTGTTCACACTTGCATTAGGTTTTCATTGGTTTTTGAAGGTGAAAAAAGCAGATTGTTGAGACAAACCTGACAGAACTCTTATAAGTCAGCAGGAATAAAAAACAATGCACTGCTTCTGCTAGGAGTCCTCTCCAAAATTAGATGTTGAATTTGATATAAGACAAAAGAATGGAAAGCCCCTGTTACACGGGGCAATATCGGCGCCCATTACAGAGGCGACGTGGGGGCGTGGCCTATCACCAGCGTCATCGCCCCTACGTCGCCTCATGTACAGGGGCGATGTCGGCGGTGTCGGGCGATCGCCTGGTTACAGAACAGTGGTCTGAAACCAGGTGACCATCATGGGCGATGTGTACACATCGCCCCATGTAACCGGATGCTGGTGACCTGTCAGACAATGGGAGCCATAGGCTCCCATTGTCTGGCATCACCGCTGGGGTTTCCAGACACCCCGGTGGTGATGCCGCCTGACAGATCGCTGGTGCGGGGCTGGAGGTGTTGCTCCGTCTAAACGGGGGACGGCGACGCTGGCGGGGCTCCAAAAACGAGCGTGCACCCGCCAGTTGTGACCGACATCCCCAGCCCCGTCGCCAATTTCTATTCGGCACATTATTTCAATTCCAGTTAGGTAGAGTGATTCAATTAATATAAAATATAAAGCTAAATGTATGTATGTATGTGTATGTGGCATTAGCTATGCCCACACCATACAGCCATGAATGCTCCATATAGCCACACCCACTCCACTGCTGTGTCATGGCATGGCCCACTCCGCATAGCCACTCCCCTCACATAGCCCTGCCCTTTCATAGCTCCACCAAGTTTATGGCCCAGCCTATTCACAATGTATGTATGTATGTCCACTAAAGGAATTTGCACCATCACACCTACATTCACAAAATTTTGGGAACACATCCCCTTTAGAATCAGAGTTTCTGGGGGAGTGTAGATATGGGGGGCAGGTTTGATAGGTGCAGGTGCAGCGGGGTGTTTTTTGAAGGTAGTGCGGTGGTGCAGGTTTAGGGAGGCAGGGTGGTTCGGGTCTAGGGGTGCTTTTTTTTGACAGTGGGTTAATTTAGGCTTTTTTTTTGGGCAGGGGTGTGGATTAGTCATTTTTGCATGAGGGTGTGCAAGTTTGGAGTGCAGGATTTTTTGGGGGGCTGGGGGTTAAGGAGGGCGAGAGGGCTGCATTTTTTGGTGGTGTTGGCTTGGGGAGAGTGTGGGGGAGCATGATTGGGGGGAGGGGAGGTTTTGGGGAGTGTGCGGGGGTAGGTTTGAGTGGAATGGGGGGGCAGGTTGAAGGGTTGGTGTGGGGGGCAGGTTTAATGCATATAGTGGACACGCCAACACATACATACACTCAGATTTTAACAAAAAACAGTTAATTACTTTGCCTGGGTAACGCCGGGCTCTATAGCTAGTATTAAATAAATTGCAAATTTAATCCTCCGGGTCTACCTTTTCTTGCTTGTCCTTTTCCTTCCGGCTGCTTCTGAGTCTTCCCTCTTCCTCTGCTGCAACAATGAAATATCATATAATCATTTCTTATAAAGTGCATGTCTTTGACATTACTAACATTCACCACTCCATACGATGGTCATGTGGGGCGTAATGCAAAACAGTGGCTTTGAAGAAGACGTCCAATAAAGTTTTTTTTAATTCATTAAATGTATTAATATGCTCACCTACCACCGCTCTCTCCAGTGTTCAGCGTTGTTCTTCTCTTCTTAGTGCCATCACCGCTCTATAGAGTCCTCTAGCTCACGTTGCTCTCTGCATGACGTGGAAGTAGCATTTACGATGTAAGCCTATAGAGGATCGCACTGAGGCTCAGAATGAGGTTATAAAGATTACATTGCAAATTAGACTTCTGTCTCGTGTATAGAGCATAGAGTAAGCTGTCCAGATGCCATTGTGGTGACATCACTGAGAATAGGGCAGTGACGCTAGATAGCACAGCAGTAGGTGAGAATATACAGGTGCCTCTCAATAACGTAGAATATCATCAAAAAGTTATTTTTTTCACTAATTGCATACATAAAATGAAATGCATATATTATATAGAGTCATTACAAAGACAGTGATCTATTTCAAGTGTTTATTTCTATAAATGTTGATGATTATGGCTTACAGCCAATGAAAATCCAAAGATCATTATCTCAGAAAACTGAAGTAGATCACTACTGTTGCTAATGACTCTATGTAATATATGCGTTTCACTTCATTTATTGAATCACTGAAATATATTAACTTTTTGATGAAAATCTAACTCATTGAAATGCACCTGTATATACACTATTACTACAGTACTTGCACATTTAAGTCACCAGTCCAGCGTTTTTGTGTTTTTAATTATTGCACTGCTGGAGTGGTACTATTATATTTTTATGTAGCTAACTTGGAATTATAGCTCAATTCATATAAACCAACAGAGAATGTGTACAGCCATCTGTGTTTGTCTCTGCTGTTTCTTTCCTCCCATCTTATTCTTGAAGCGATCACCATGGGTGGGTTCTTAGACTATAAATCTATTTATGCCCTGATGAAGCATAACCAAGATTTCCCGAAACACGTAGGTTTTCTGGCCCCCAATGAGACACTACAGTTGTGTGAGGTCTAACGCTCCCTTCACATCCGTCTGTGTGGTTGCCAGGGCGCAATCGGCTGAAGCGCCTGGTTCTGCAAACCTCCTTGGAGATGGCAGCTTCCTGCTTGATTGCTTCATTTAGTTTTCAAACAGCAGCCAAGTATGATTATTAAAGTGTGAACCTATTGGCCCCAGACAAGGAATTAATTGTACTAAAGATATGTTCTGTTTAGCATGTTCCATTGACATGTAAATACTTTGAAGCACTTACAACTAGCATGCTGTTCAATACAATGGTGTATTCCAGCACTTAAATGAATTGACTAATGGTCATAGATTTGCAGTGTGTCTTTTAACCCTTACATTTTTATTTCACACTAAGGTGGCTTCACATCTCGGTTTTGTTCCTGTCCATGGGGATCCTGTTTTGTGCAGGGCCCCACGGACAGAAATGAACAGGAATTGATGTGTATCTCATGTGTACCTCCGGATGTCATTTCTGTCAGTCCAGTCCGGGATTATGAGGGATCCGGACTGAGAGCTGGGAGGAACCGAGCCTGCAAAGCTCAGGCATGTACCGTACTTTCGCTTTAGGAGTATATGAACATACACTCCTAGAATGAAATAAAAGAAAGCAGTGGGTATTAAAAATAAAAAAAATAAATGCTCACCTGCCCTGGGATGCGATGCTTCCACATCCGATGAAGCAAGGATGCTGCAAGGACCTTAATCAGCTGATCAATATCTGATTGGCCGGTAGCAGCCACATGACACATCAGCTGACCACTAGCAGCCAATCAGCATTTAAGGTCTTTGCAGCATCAGATGTCTTTCCGGGACAGTTACTGGAGAGGTAAATTATTAGATTTTTTTTTATTTTTAACCATTCCTTCATTTAATTTCACTTTAGCAGTGTATATAGATACACTGCTAAAGTGAAATTACACACATATACGATGGGTACAGAGCAGTACTCTTGTTCTGAACATGCTCTGTACCCTGAAACCGGATCTGGGAAACGATTCTGATTTTTCCTGGATCCAGCTCCATAGGCCCCATGTTAAGTGTCTTGGATCGCACCAAATTTGATTTTGTCCTATATTGTCACCAGAGCTCAAAAACAGTGATGACTCCGGGACTGAATTCACAAAACTGGATGGCCATTTATGACCAATTCTGCACCATAGGGATACATAGGAGGTAAAAACAATCCTGTTCTGTTCTTTTCAAAAACGAACAGAACAGGATGACAAAAACCGTGATGTGAAACCAGCCTATGTAACTGTGTACAATGAAAGTGGTCACAATAGAGTTGACATCCTGCAATCCTCACCAGGATCTGTTTGAGGGATCAGATGATACAAACTGTATGTCCTTTAAATTTTGTGGATCAGCTCTGATACATCGCTAATAGTGATGAGCAAATAGTAAAATATTCGGGTCCTAATATTCTAGCTAAATATTTTTTACTATTATAAATAAATAAAATAATAATAATAATTACTATTGGTCTGGAACTTGCTATATCGACTACCGAACCTTCTGGAAGTTAATTACGTAATCTTGAGCCACAGGAAGAAGTTAATAAATTCCAGTAGGATGCTTCTTAAATGGCAGTTAAAATCCTTTTATTTCCACATCTTTAAAAATTAGTTTTCCAACATGTTTCCTCGTGGTTAAACAGTGGGCATACTTTCGCGAGTATATCTGTATCTATGCAGAGACTATGCATTTTACTTTCGAGAGTGTAGCTGTATCTGCGCACAGACTGCACATTTCAACCACTGTAGGTCTTCATCTTGGTTTCAAACGCGTAGTCTGTGCGTAGATACAGCTATACTCTCAAAAGTAAAATGCATAGTCTCTGCATAGATACAGATATACACGCGAAAGTATGCCCACTGTTTAACCAAGAGGAAACATGTTGGAAAACTAATTTTTAAAGATGTGGAAATAAAAGGATTTTAACTGTCATTAAGGATGCATTCCACTGGAATTTATTTGCTTCTTCCAGTGGCTCATTGCAAGATGGTTTGCCTCCCCTGCCCCATGTGAACTCCTGGCAGATCACAGTTTCCTCAGAAGATGGCTGCCTAGGTTAGCTGGCTTTACTTTTCATGTATTTAATTACTCATGGGCTCCACCCAGACACAGCCAGCCATAAAACAAGTATTTCCAGGGGAAGGAGAGAGTTGTTTTTTTGTGTATATTCATGGCATACAACACTTTGCTCTACCCCCCAGTAAGAGCCTTCTGTTCAAGTGGCTCTCACTGGGGTGCCAGCTCTCATTGTTCACTGTCTTTCACAATTGATACATTACTCTCAAGCACCCGCTGTACTCACCGAGTCACAAGCATCCTGAATAAATTAATACTAGAGCCATTACTGAATAGTGCTGAATATATTCGCTCATCACTAATCATTTGGGTGCATGACAAACCCATTTTCTAACACCAGCAATATATTTTTCCATTTCTGTAGCTCTCATATGAGTCCCACTGTATTTATTTTCCTTGATTTTGCTATATTTCTAGTGAGATTTGTTGGTGAACCTGGTCTTGTTGCCTGATATAACTTGCAGGTATAAAAAAAATTATTTCGGTTTTAAGTGTATTGCATTAGAAAATTGGTTTGTATTGAACTTTTTTCAGGCACAATCTCAATTGTTGCATTACCATGTCAATTCATTAGCACAACAGTACCGTTTATACATTCCTCCTGTATTACACTAATATTCTGGCGTCTTCACTTTCTATCACCAAAGTCCGATCGGTCTACACCAATTTGTGACTTGGTCACAACATAATACATCTCTATGGCAGCCTTGTTCTGACCCTTATAGAAATGTATCGAGACCTTGTGATGTAATTTCTGACTTCCAGCCTGATGGCAAAATGGTGCCGCATGACCAGACCGGCAGTGGTAAAAAGTGAAGCCACCAAAAGGCATTTGACTGGGTCCCTTAGATTAAAAGCACCCGTCCAGCACTAAAAGAAAACCCTACTGGAATGGTGCTTTAATAAATATAAAACGTAATAAGAGTGCTTGCTTAAGAACATGTAGATAACTGCTTCACTAGAAGAGAGAAGAGCAGCAATAGATCAGAGGATAGGGTTAGGTAAGAGTCGAGAGGGGGTTAAAGGAAAGAGTTTTTATTAATGCATCTATTTTTTACCCACAATTTTAAAAGGGAACCTGTCAGCTCCTTTATGCCTCCCAAGCTATCACTATCTGTACCTGCAGCTTCATAGTACTATTCTAAGCATCCTTTTCTAATCTATTACTGTAGTGTTAAAATGGAAAAAAATGCATTTATACACTTATATTTACATATGTAAAGGAGGCAGAGATTAGTCTGAAGGGGCATTCCTATGGTATCCATCTCAGCCTTCCTTCTGTGGTTATCATGCTCCTTTTAGCTGTATGGGCTGATTCCAGGTATGACACTCACAGTTGCTTCTATTTCCGGTCCTGTGCATTGAGGGTGAGTATTGGGTGTACTTACCGGATTCAGAATGTGCACTGCACATGGGGTTCCCTAGATCAGAGCATACCACCAACTAGGACATGGGTGAGTGTTGTTAAAGTGAAAAACCTATGGGACAGTCAGAGACTTAGTGAGGGGATTGTGCTTACACAACCCCACTTATTGGGAACTAAGGCAAAGCTGTCTGGGTAGTGGATATTGCTTTGACAACTGCCACTGAGCAATGTGTCTTGCACTAGTCTGATGGTAGTACACTGATCTGAAACAAGTCTGTGTAGATTATGTATGGAGTTGATATATAAGTCTCCCAACATTGCTTCTACTAGTCTGCGATCTGGCTCCCCAATATAACTAGTACTAGGCTGTGATTAATCAGCATTATTGGGCATTGGTAACAGACTATTTGACAATACACATGTTGTTATGTGAGTGAATTTGTGCCCAGCTGTGGCAATTGCATGACAGCAGTTCCAGCTGCTCATATACCCCAGTATAAGTTGTGTTGAGGTTGAACCTACAACTATTGTATTTTCGCAAATACAGCTCACCTAGGGGAGAAAGAGGATAAAAATTAACCCTCAAAGGGTCCCCTGTTAACACATAGGGATATTTACACACCCCTGTTTATGATCCTTTGTTCGAATCTGCTGTGAGCGACTATTTGGTACAGCCTTACTTGGTAATGGGTTAATGAAATCCAGTTTCCCCCCTCCCCCCTCTTACTCCACACCTAAAATCACTTTTTTGAGCATATCTGGAGCTGCTACTAGTCTCCTTCAAAGTTTCTGATTAAAGTGTGAAGATTTGAAATGGACCTGAAATTGACCAGAATTGACTGGGATAGATTGGAAGGTAATCACTTAGAGGGCCACTAAAAGCAATGTGTATAAATCCTTTCACTACCAAACTTTACCATGTCTATTATTCCATTGTTTGATTTCTTATGTGCTTTCGCCAGCCACTTCTACCACCCTATTCCCCCTCCATCACCACTGATTCACATCAGCCCCTCTCTCTTTCCTACTCTATGTACAGCTCCTATGCTATCTTCAATTTACTGAAGAATCTCAGCCAATCATATTCCAAAGTTTTGCATAATAAACCATGTCCTACATCCAAAAACTATTTGCTCTTTCTCTTTTTGCTGCTGCTCCTTTCAGGTGATATGTCTCCCAACCCTGTCCGCCCTCTGCTAACTACAACCCTTCCCCCACCTCACATAAGAACCCCACTAACCTTATTACCATTATGTGCATATCTTCATCTCCCTCTTTTAATTGTGCTCTCTGGAATCCACTGTCTGTTTGCAACAAGCTTCCCTTCATTGGCAATTACTTTCTTACTAACTCTTTTAACCTCCTGTCCCTCACTGAAACCTGGATCCAGGATTCAGACACTGCTTCCCTTGCTGCTATTTCTCTTGGCGACTTACATTTCTCCCATTCCCTGAGACCTGAGATCAGACACGGTGGTGGAGTCGGCCTCCTCCTGTCCCCACAATGTACTTTCCAGGTAATTCCCCCAGCCCCATCACTATTATTCCCCTCTTTTGAGGTCCACACCATTAGGGTATTCCATCCCCTCCCCCTCAGAGTAGCAGTTGTATACCGCCCCCCATGTTCACCCACCCACTTCCTCGATCATTTTTCCTGATGGCTGCCGCGCTTCATGTCCTCAGAATCACCAACCCTCATTATGGGAGACTTTTACATTTCCATAAAGAGCCCCATTTTCCCATCTGCATCCCAGCTCCTATCTCTAACCACGTCTCTTGGCCTCTTACAGCTCTCAACCTCTAAGACACACAAAGACGGTACACATTTGACCTAGTCTTTGTCCATCTCTGCTCAATCTCCTCCATAGATAATTCACCTCTTTCCCTTTCTGACCATAACATTCTCTCCTTCATACTCACAAACCCTCGCCCACCACAACACACTCCTACCTATCACACATCCAGAAATCTACAGCTTATTAACCCTCATACATTCACAGACTCTCTACACTCATCACTGTCCCCAATCTCCTAATTTTCCTGTCCCGATCTGGCAGTAAATCATTACAATGATACTCTCAGAAGCACCCTGGACCAAGTAGCACCCCTCTCCCTCAGAACCTCCAAACATAGAATAAAACAGCCTTGGTTCACATTGCAAATTCGATTCCTCCAGCGATGTTCTAGGGGTGCTGAACGCCAATGGAGGAAAACTCACTCACCAGAAAACTATCCCTTATAAATTCATGCTAAAAACCTACAACTCTGCCCTTCACCTTGCCAAACAAACCTACTTCACCACCCTGATCTCCTCACTATCCAACAATCCCAAAAAAATTTGACACCTTTCACACTCTCCTCAGTCCTAAAGGGCAGGCCCCATTACTGACATCTGTGCTGATGATCTAGCTTCTTACTTTATGAAGAAAATAGACAACATCCGCCAGAAAATCAGTTCCCAGTCTCCAAGCGCTGCTACTCCCACTCTTCTTCACATTTCCTACTGCTCACTTTCCATATTTGACCAAGTCACAGAAGAAGTCTCCAGGTTCCTCTCTTCCTCTCTTCCCACAACATGCACCACTGACCCCATTCCCTCACACCTACTCTAGTCTCTCTCTCTGGTCGTCACCACTCACCTAACCAAATTCTTCAACCTCTCCCTCTCTTCTGGCATCTTCCTCTTCTCCTTCAACATTATACCCATTCTGCACAAATAACTACAGACCAATCTCCAATCTCCTCTTCATCTCTAAGCTCTTGGAACGCCTGGTTGCCTGGTTTACACCGGCCTCACGCTCTAACTCTCCACTCACTCTCTTCTAGATCCATTACAGTCTGGTTTCCACCCCCTTCACTCTACAGAAACCACCCTCATCAAAGAAACCAATGACCTTCTGATGGCAAAACGTCATGTTGACCACTCTCTGCTTATTCTTCTTGACCTCTCTGCAGCTTTTGACACTGTTGACCACCATCTCCTACTCTTTATGCTGCACTCCATCAGCAAAAAGGACACGCCTCCCTCCTGCTTCTCTTCCTATCTTTCTGACCACTCTTTCAGTGTAACATTCACTGGCTCCACTGCCTCTCCTCTTCCTCTCACTGTTGGGGTCCCTCAGGGCTAGTCCTTCTCCCTCTGCTCTCTCTACACGCCCCGATTTTGCACACCATCAGCAGATTTGGCTTCCAGTACCATCTTTATGCTGATGTCACACAATTATACACTTCAGCCCCTGACCTTACCCCTGCAGTATTAAAGAACGCCAAAGACTGTCTAGCTGCAGTTTCCAACATCATGTCTGCTCTATATTTGAAACTCAATCTTTCCAAAACTGAACTACTTCTGCTCCTGCCCTCCACTAACCTCCATAAATGTGATATCTCTATCAGTATGCGGCACACGATAACGCCTAGGCAGCAGGCTCCCTGTCTGAGTGTTATGTTTGACACCGATCTCTCCTTCACCTCCTATACACAATCTCTCGTCTGCTCTTGTTGCTTGCACCTGAAAACATCTCTAGAGTCCACCCCTTTCTCACCATGGAAACAACAAAAACTCTCACCGTGGCCCTAATCCTTACCCATCTTGACTACTGCAATTCTCTACTAATCAGCCTCCCCCTCTCTAAACTTTCCCCTCTCCAGTCCATCCTTAATGCAGCAGCCAGGATCATCCATCTGGCCAATCGTTACTCAGATGCCTCAGCTCTGTGCCAGTCACTGCACTGGCTGCCAGTACACTACAGGATCCACTTCAAATATCTTTTCTCACCCCACAAAGCTCTTCATGGTGCAGCACCTCCCTACATCTCCTCCCTCATCTCTGTCTATCACCCCACCCGTTCTCTACATTCTACAAATGACCTTCGACTAACATCAGCACTAATCCGATCCTCCCACTCCCGGCTCCAAAACTTCTCCCGAGCTGCACCAATTCTCTGGAATGCTCTACCCAAGAAATCAGGACTATCCACAACTTGCATAGCTTCAGATGCTCCCTAAAAACACATATTTTTAAGGTGGCCTATCATGCTCCCTAATAGAAGTCCTTAGTGCATGGCCTATATACAGTACCATGTCTCTGAACAAAATCTCTTCTTCAAACTCCACCAAACCCAAAAGCTCTACACGGATGTATGGTGACCATTCATCTAATTAGTTCTATCCCCCTCTTCCTCAAGATACCTGGACCATCATTGCTATAAGCCCCTGTACCTTGTGTAACCCAATACTGTTGCAATTGTAAACTCTTTTGAGCAGGGTCACCTTTATTTTTGCCTTATATATTGTATTGTATTTTTTACATTGATTCTATGCTTATTGTATTGTATCTAATTACTGTACTGTATTTTTTACATTGTTTCTCTGGTTTATTTTTTACACTGCTTTCTCTGCATTAAGTATTTTACTTTTACATTGATTCTCTGCTTAGTATTGGATTTTTTTACATTGATTCTTTATTTTAATTACTTACTATATTGTTTATTTTTTATTGTTACCTATGATCGCTCGTAAACAAACCACTGTATTGTAAAGCGCTGCGAATATATTGGCGCTACATAAAAAGATTTATTAGTATTATTATTATTATTATTAACCCAAAACCGCCCTTTTTTTTTAGTTTGGCAGTCATATACTGTATATCCTTCAAAAAGGGAAGTTTTTTGGAGTTGTTGTAATCTTTTCACATCCTGTTCACTTCAATAATTGTTGGTAAAAAGACTTTTGTGATGTTTGTAAAGATCCTAATCTATTTTTATATGAATTTTACTAGTATATATTTTTATATAGAAAGCATTAAGTTATGTCTCATTATGCGATGAACGGTATGAACTCTTTTTTCTCATCTATATACACGATGGACATGAACCCTCTTCTATGTTTTCTGTTATATTTACTGAATTTGCCTAAGAGAGCCTAACTAAAAACTTAGTGTTTGGTATACACATTTGCCGGGTAATAACCTTTTGTTTGGTACTAATGGGGAATTTAAATAGTTTTCATGGAAATTTTCCAGAAAACTACTCGAGTTCCCAACTGACTTGCATTAGATTAATTATTCATGACAAATACTGGAATAGTTCAAAGTATTTGGTACGAATAATCTGAACCCGAATATCTTACTATTCACTCATCACTAATATATTTGCTCATCTCCAAAGATTAGATATGATACATTTTATAGAGAAATAAAGTGTAGTAACCAAATTGAACTTTCTTGGTTAGTAAAAGAGAATCTGTTGGCTCCTTTGAAATGACGTTTTTTGTAAATAATTCCATTCGTTGTTAAATAAATTTGAATCATAATTTCTCACAATTTCATGTTTAGCTTTTTATTTTGCTGTTCCTATTGGAATGCCTAGTTGACAACTTATCTATAAGTTCCCAGGCATGATAGAAGAGAATACATCTCAGCATAGACTACCTATGCCACAGTGAGGTGCAGCTACTGTGTGAGTATTTTGGACATGACTAACTGAAGGTGAAATGCACCTACAACATAATCTTGAAATACTACGTCACCATGTATGTATTTGACGACTAAAATAAAAGTAGAAAATTAACTGTTATGACGTGAGTGTTGGGATGTGGACTCCTGGACCACAGGAGAGCTGTGGAAGCTTGCCGCTTGGTTAGAGATGGATATAATAACAGCCAATTTCTATGGTGGTAGATCCAGGCACACAGGTGTAGAATTTAGGTGGCTGCCAGGGATGAGACACCGTCGGTTCAGGTACAGACATAGCAGGCTCAATGCAGGCAGGTGCATTATGGCAGGTGTAGCAGGCTCTAAGGTGAGACAAATATAAGTTACAATATACAAGAAAAGGATGCCAAGACTAAGGCAAGGTACAGTGACTTGGGACTTGACAACTAGCAATGTCTCCAAGGACTGGAGGACTCAGTCACCTCCCACAGGGGGAAGGTGCCTTTTATTATAATAATAATAATAATAATTTTATTTATACAGCACCAACATATTCCTCAGCCCTTTACAATTCGGAGGGGACATGTACAGACAATATGAGACAATACAGAGTAACAAAAATTCAAAAACCATGAGGAGTGAGGATCCTGCTCGAATGCTTACAATCTATGAATCTTTTATGGACAATGCCTCTCAGCCATGTGCTGAGAGGCAGATCCACTTTAGGGTGCAGCAGCCCTTTAAATCTTTAGAGAGTGTGGCACACTCCTGGGAGATCTGCTCTGCGGACGCCGCCTCAGATAGCAGGAAGATCCAGACAGGGAGCAAGGTGGCAGCATGAGATCGCTGACAGGGTGAGTAAGCTGTGGATGCAAAGCACTGGAAGACAGCATGGAGCTGTGTGGTGGCTGCAGTCTCCCTGCCCTGTGGAGAATGAACCCACAGCTGAGGGTGTTATATAAATTTGTTTTCATTTTTTTATCTCCCCTTGCAAAAAAATGCAAAGTACATAACAGAGCCAGTATGTCTAGGTCTGAGGATTCAATGAGGGCAGCAATCTCATATGGGACGGGGTAAGGATGATAATCAAGGGGGTGGAGCTTGGTAAAAAAAAGTCCCCTTATTTTCATATGTATCAAAACTGCTTTTACATAAATCATAATATGTGAACTCTATACCACATGTATCATTTTATTGATTCTAAGTCCCCTATATAAATGTATAAATTATTTCATTGCAGTTGTGGGGCCAAAAAAACTCCCATTAAATTTTTGTTACCTTGTATTGGTCTACAATTATGGATCAAGGAGAAAACAAATTATTTAAAAACAATATTCCATAGTCCTGTAGGACATTCATTAATCATTGCCTTTCATTAAAGGATGTGATGTCTTTCCTTCTACTTATTTCACAGGTTTTTGGGTAATTAATTGTGATTAGAATGTCATCTAAAAATTACTTGAGAATTGGGAATATTTTCATTTTGCTTTTGAAATCTTCTTTTGATTTTTCTTATTAAAAGATGTAACATGCTCAATATATCATTTAGTTCTTTCTGTCATCTCCAGAGAACCGCTTCCTATTGCTCTGATTCACAGCTTCATAAAATCATAAAACTGAGCTCCAAATACAATCAGAAACTTACATTACTTGTGGGTGTCTATTTTTAATAGCAAAACAAAAGAAATATGAAACATGTATATGTAAAAATAAATATCAGTCTATTATCTATCTATCTATCTATCTATCTATCATATCTATCTATCTATCTATCTATCTATCTGTCTCTTGTCTGTCTGTTGTCGTCTATCTATCTATCTATCTATCTATCTATCTATCTATCTATCTATCTGTCTCTCTGTCTGTCTGTCTGTCTGTCTATCTATCTATCTATCTATCTAATCTATGGCTAGGGTCACACATCAGGTTTTTTTTAAAACATGATCCGTTTTTGAGTTTTCAAAAAGCTCAAAACCGGATCAGGAAACGCTCCTCATAGGAGCCTAAGCTAAAAACCGGATTGCTTCACAAGCAATCCGGTTTCTGTCTCCGGCTCTGCAGCCTGTGTGAAAAATCATGCAGGCTGCAGTTTTCGGAGCGGTTCTGTAATCTGCAATGCGGGAACCGGATTGCTCAGGATGTGTAATCCTGAGCAATGCGGTTCCCGCATATGCTTTGCTTATCCCGGCTACCACCGGGATAAGCAAAGTCCTCTGTGTTCTGTAAAACTTTAAATTCAATAAATCAATGTTTGTTTAATGTTTCTAGGGGGTGCCCAGTCCCCTTAGAGACCTTCCACCCACTCAGGTGGGCATATACTGCTGTAATGTGTTATGTACAACAGCTGACTCCACACAAATAAAATGTACATTTCGACCCCAAACGTGTAATAAACCACCAACTACATTTATAACAACCTGAATCATTGGATTTCTTGCAGCAGGTGCGTGGTTCTTGTTCCCATTTCTCCTAAGCAAATTTGAATGTTCAACTCATGGGCGGACTGCTGCAGACAGTATAGCTTGACATATATAGTTGTCACAGGTTTATGAGGGGGTTGTGACATCTCACTACCCAAACAGGTGAGCGGTTTCAACAACTTGTTGCACTCACTTAATCCCACGGATAAACACTATTGTGCGCCCTTTCCTTCTAGCGCTTTATTCCTATATCATATGTAGTTAATACTCATTTATGCTCTCTGTACTGTATTATCACTACTGTTTTCTGTGAAATGTTCAAGGCTGATTTCCATTATTTGTATTTTTATTGTTTTACCATGCATTTACACACTAATGACCAATAAATCGTAGATTAGAGAATGAACAGTATATTTACTATGAAAACAGAGAAGGCTTAGGTTTTATGTTGTAATTCACACTGTATATATCGTGAAAGAAGGCAGAACATCCTGTTCTATGAGTGGGTATGTATAGGGGGACACATGTCCATCATGAAGAGTGGAATCTGGAAGAAAGGTAAATTTAGGCTTTGATTGATCATCGCAATTTTGCAAGAATTCTGGTGCAAATCTTTGAAAAGTAACAAAATTTGGAGCAACTAAGGCTGCGTTCACATCAGCGGTTTTCGCTGATCGCGGCAGTTGCGGTGAAAAAAAACGCAACTGCCGCAATTACTGCATAACGGCTACACTTGCGGTTCACTTGCGGCAAGCCCCATACAATTCTATGGGGCTTGCGATAAGTGTGCGACAGGTGCGGCAAGTGCGGTTTTGGCACTTGCAGCAGGTGCGGGCGCGAAAAAACTGCGGTATGCGCGGTTTTTTTTGCTACCGCGAAGTGCCGAAACGCACTTGCGCACCTGCCGCAAACCCCATAGAAATTGATGGGGCTTGCCGCAAGTGAACCGCAAGTGCAGCCGTTATGCGGTAATCGCGGCAGTTGCGTTTTTTCACGCAACTGCCGGATCAGCGAAAACCGCTGATGTGAAAGGGGCCTAAGAGTTGCAAAAATTGTGTTGGCTTTAGGTATTTTACACTGGTTGCTTTCAGCTACATAACTTTTTTAGATCTTGGGTGTGAGGGGGTTCAGCATGGGTTTGATGCAATCATATTCATGGCAAGCTATCTTCCTTATAACAAGTTTCAATCATGGCGCTCAAAGCGCCTGTGACTTTCAAATCTGCTGTTTTATAAAGTACTAGCTGTAATACCCAGCTACGCCCGGGTTAATAAATAACTGATGTTAGCTATAACAAAATAGAATTTGAATATGTCATATTAATGACCTGTAAGAAAAAGAAGCTGAGCTGTGATTGGTTGCTATAGGCAGCCTAATAAATCTCCAGCCAACAGTAAACCCTCCCCCTGGCCGAGCAGTATATGTTACCTCACACATACACATAATAGACAGCTCATGTGACTGACATCTGCCTTAATTCCCTATATGGCACTGTGTTGCACATTGGCTG
Source organism: Allobates femoralis (assembly GCA_033576535.1). NCBI lineage: Eukaryota > Metazoa > Chordata > Amphibia > Anura > Aromobatidae > Allobates > Allobates femoralis. The sequence goes on along the minus strand of JARQOC010000001.1, from coordinate 76,210,101 downwards.
TTTTTAATCAGATGTTCATGTTTGGAAATTAAAGATAGCACACGTATGAGGCGAGTTGTGTGAGGTGATTTGTGCACATCTGTGTCTGTCTGTGTGGTGTGTGTGTCCCTGGGGTGTGTGTGTGTGTGTCCCTGTGGGGTGAGTGCATGTGTCCCTATAGGGTGTGTATGTGTGTGTGTCCCTGTGGGGGGGTCTGTGTGGTGTGTGTGTATCGGTGTTGTGTGTGTCTCTCTGTGGTGTGTGTGTCCTGTGGGGTGAGTGCATGTGTCCCTATAGGGTGTGTATGTGTGTGTGTCCCAGTGGGGGGGTGTCTGTGTGGGGTGTGTGTGTTTCTGTGTTGTGTGTGTCTCTGTGTGTTGTGTGTGTGTGTCCCTGTGGGGTGAGTGCATGTGTCCCTATAGGGTGTGTATGTGTGTGTGTCCCTGTGGGGGGGGTCTGTGTGGTGTGTGTGTGTCTCTTTGTGGTGTGTGTGTGTGTGTCCCTGTGGGGTGAGTACATGAGTCCCTATAGGGTGGCTATGTGTGTGTGTCCCTGTGGGGGGGGTCTGTGTGGTGTGTGTGTCTGTGTTGTGTGTGTGTGTCCCTGTGGGGTGAGTGCATGTGTCGCTATAGGGTGTGTGTGTGTCCCGTGGGGTGGAGGTGTGTGTCTCTGTGTTGTGTGTGTCTCTTTGTGGTGTGTGTTTGATGGGTGCGTGGTGAGTATCCAATGTTGGGGCTGCACCTTAGCGACTATACACTTGCTGTTACTCTTTGTGTGCATGTGGTGTGTATACATGTCCCTGTGCATGGTGAATTAGCTCATGTTGGGACCCCACCTTAGTGACTATATTCTGGTATGTGCTGTTAGTCTTTGGCACTATCATTAAGCCCCTCTCATTCACAACTATCAACTGGTACTGTCACTTTTTCCCCATTATGTAGATAGAGGCAAAATTGTTTGGTGAATTGGAATGGCGGGGTTAAAATTTCCCCTCACAACATAGCGTATGATGCTTCTGCTCCTGGGGTCCAGATGTGTGATTGTGCAAAATTTTGTGGCTATAACTGACAGCTGTCGATTTTCCTCCAACACTTTTCCATTCACTTTTTCCCCATTATGTAGATAGGGGCAAAATTGTTTGGTGAACTGGAACAGCAGGGTTAAAATTTCGCCTCACAACATAGCCTATGACGCTCTTGGGGTCCAGACGTGTGACTGTGCAAAATTTTGTGGCTGTAGTTGCGACGGTGTAGATGCCAATCCCGGACATACATACATACATACATACACACATACTGTACATAACATACATACACACCACACATTCAGCTTTATATATTAGACTAGATGGTGGCCCGATTCTAATGCATCAGGTATTCTAGAATATGTATGTAGTTGACATACTGTGACTGACAGAACTTGTTCAGTTAATGTGAGTGAACTACATAATACTATATATTATATATATAGCAGGCAGCGCTATCGTATATGGTGGTACGTTACAGCACATGTATAGCAGCACTATAGTATATGACGGTACATTACAGTACACGTAGAGCAGCAATATAGTATAAGGCAGTACATTACAGTAGATGATAGTAGCACTATAGTATATGGCGGTACATTATAGTGCATGTATAGCAGCACTATAGTATATGGCGGTACATTATAGTACATGTATAGCAGCACTATAGTATCTGGTGGTACATTATAGTGCATGTATAGCAGCACTATAGTATATGGTGGTACATTACAGCACATGTATAGCAGCACTATAGTATATGGCGGCACATTACAGTACATGTATAGCAGCAATATAGTATAGATGGTACATACAGTAGATGTATAGTAGCACTATATATATGGCGGTACATTATAGTACATGTATAGCAGCACTATAGTATATGGTGGTACATTATAGTACATGTATAGCAGCACTATAATATATGACGGTACATTATAGTACATGTATAGCAGCACTATAGTATATGGCGGTACATTACAGTAAATGTATAGCAGCGGTATAGTATATGGCGGTACATTACAGCACATGTATAGCAGCACTATAGTATATGGCGGTACATTACAGTACATGTATAGCAGCACTATGGTATATGGCTGTACATTACAGCACATGTTTTGTAGCACTATAGTATATGGCAGTACATTACAGTACATGTATAGCAGTGTTATAGTATATGGCGGCACATTACAGTACATGTATAGCAGCACTATAGTATATGGCAGTATATTACAGTACATGTATAACAGCACTATAGTATATGGCAGTACATTACATCACATGTATAGCAGAACTATAGTATATGGCGGTACATTACAGCACGTATAGCAGAGCTATGGTATATGGCGATACTCTGCTCCCCGCGGCCCCCCTGCTCCTCCTGGCTCCTCTACAGTAAAAATAAAAAAATCCTCAGTGAGGATACTCACCTGTCCGCCGGCTCGCTCTACCTCTGTCTTCTAGGTCATACAGGCGTTTAGGACCTGTCGTTGCCTGGGAAACCGATCAGCTCATTGATCACATGACCGCTAACTGCCGGGGTGCCAGGATGGAGCGGGGTGGCAGGATTGAGCAGGGGGGCAGGATGGTGATGGGGGGGGCAGGATGGTGGCAGGGGGGCAGGATGGAGGGAGTCGGGCAGCATGGAGCGAGCCAGTCAGCATGGAGCGAGCCGGGCAGCATGGAGCGAGCGGGGCAGGATGGAGCGAGTGGGGCAGGATGGAGCTGGGGAGGGGCAGGGTGGAGCCGGGGGCAGGATGGAGCCGGGGGGGCAGAATAGAGCCAGGTGGGGGAAGCAGGATGGAGCCGGGTGGGGCGAAGGGAAGATGGAGGCCGGGGGGCAGGATGGAGACAGGGGGGCAGGATGGTGGTGGGGGGCAGGATGAAAACTGCGGAGCAGGATGGAGTCGGGGGGAAGGGCAGAATGGAGCCGGGGGGGCAGGATGGAGCGATCAGGGCAGGATGGAGCTGGGGTGGCAGGATGGAGCCGGCAGGGCAAGATGGAGCCGGCGGGGGAGGGAGCAGGATGGCGCTGACGGGGGGGCAGGATGGAGATGGCGGGGAAGCATGATGGAGACAGTGGGGGAGCAGGATGGAGCCGGGGGGGAAGCATGATGGAGACGGTGGGGGAGCAGGATGGAGCCGGGGGGGCAGGATGGAGCGATCAGGGCAGCATGGAGCGAGCTGGGCAGCATGGAGCGAGCAGGGCAGGATGGAGCGAGTGGGGCAGGATGGAGCCAGGGAGGGGCAGGATGGAGCCGGGGGGCAGGATGGAGCCGGGGGGGGGGGGGGGGGCGAATAGAACCAGGGGGAGAAGCAGGATGGAGCCGGGTGGGGGAAGGGAAGATGAAGGCTGGGGGGCAGGATGGAGGCGGGGGTGCAGGATGGATGTGGGGGAGAAGGATGGATGTGGTGGAGCAGTTTGGAGCCGGGGATCTGGGGTGGGCAGAATGGAGCCAGCGGGGCAGAATGGAGCTGGGGGGCAGGATGGAGCCAGGGGGGCAGGATGGAGCTGGCGGGGGGACAGGATATAGGGGGCAGGGGGGCAGGATGGAGCCGGGGGGGCAGGATGGAGCGATCAGGGCAAGATGGAGCCGGGGGGCAGGATGGAGCTGGCGAGGTAGGATGGAGCTGGCGGGGGGGGCAGGATGGAGCCGGCGGGGTAGGATGGAGCCGATGGAGTGGGGGCAGGATGGAGACGGCGGAGGGAGGGCAGAATAGAGCCGGCAGGGAAAGGCAGGATGGAGCGGGGGGGGGGGCAGGATGGAGCGATAAGGGCAGGATGGAGCCGGGGTGGGCAAGATGAAGCTGGCGGGGCAAGATGGAGCCGGTGGTGGGGCAGGATGGAGCCTGCGGCGGGGGGCAGGATGGAGACAGCGGGGGGCAGGATGGAGACGGCAGGGGGGCAGGATGGAGATGGCGGGGGAGCAGGATGGAGCCGGCGGGGGAGCAGAATGGAGCCGGAAGGGGGGCAGGATGGAGCGATCAGGGCAGGATGGAGACTGGTGGCAGCAGGATGGAGGCAGGGGGGCAGGATGTGGTGGGGGAGCAGGATGAAGACTGCGGGGCAGGATGGAGTCGGGGAGAAGGACAGGATGGAGCGGGGGGGCAGGATGGAGCGATCAGGGCAAGATGGAGCCAGGGGGGCAGGATGGAGCCGGCGAGGCAAGATGGAGCCGGTGGGGGAGGGGGGCAGGATGGCGCTAGCGGGGGGGCTGGATGGACAAGGCGGGCAGGGGGCATGATGGTGCAGCTTGGGGGGAAGGATGGAGACGGCGGGGGAGCAGGATGGAGACAGTCGGGGAGCAGGATGGAGCCGGGGAGGAAGCAGGATGAAGTGATCAGGGCAGAATGGAGCCAGCGGGGCAGAATGGAGCTGGGGGGCAGGATGGAGCCAGGGGGGCAGGATGGAGCTGGCGGGGGGACAGGATGGAGCGGGCAGGGGGGCAGGATGGAGCCGGAGGGGGGCAGGATGGAGCAATCAGGGCAAGATGGAGCCGGGGGGGCAGGATGGAGCCGGCGGGGTAGGATGGAGCCGGCGGGGGGGGGGCAGGATGGAGCTGGGGGGCAGGATGGAGCCGGGGAGGGGCAGGATGGAGCCGGGGGGCAGGATGGAGCCGGGGGGGGGCGAATAGAACCAGGGGGAGAAGCAGGATGGAGCCGGGTGGGGGAAGGGAAGATGAAGGCCGGGGGGCAGGATGGAGGCGGGGGTGCAGGATGGATGTGGGGGAGAAGGATGGATGTGGTGGAGCAGTTTGGAGCCGGGGATCTGGGGTGGGCAGAATGGAGCCAGCGGGGCAGAATGGAGCTGGGGGGCAGGATGGAGCCAGGGGGGCAGGATGGAGCTGGCGGGGGGACAGGATATAGGGGGCAGGGGGGCAGGATGGAGCCGGGGGGGCAGGATGGAGCGATCAGGGCAAGATGGAGCCGGGGGGCAGGATGGAGCTGGCGAGGTAGGATGGAGCTGGCGGGGGGGGCAGGATGGAGCCGGCGGGGTAGGATGGAGCCGATGGAGTGGGGGCAGGATGGAGACGGCGGAGGGAGGGCAGAATGGAGCCGGCGGGGAAAGGCAGGATGGAGCGGGGGGGGGGCAGGATGGAGCGATAAGGGCAGGATGGAGCCGGGGTGGGCAAGATGAAGCTGGCGGGGCAAGATGGAGCCGGTGGTGGGGCAGGATGGAGCCTGCGGGGGGCAGGATGGAGACAGCGGGGGGCAGGATGGAGACGGCAGGGGGGCAGGATGGAGATGGCGGGGGAGCAGGATGGAGCCGGCGGGGGAGCAGAATGGAGCCGGAAGGGGGGCAGGATGGAGCGATCAGGGCAGGATGGAGACTGGTGGCAGCAGGATGGAGGCAGGGGGGCAGGATGTGGTGGGGGAGCAGGATGAAGACTGCGGGGCAGGATGGAGTCGGGGAGAAGGACAGGATGGAGCGGGGGGGCAGGATGGAGCGATCAGGGCAAGATGGAGCCAGGGGGGCAGGATGGAGCCGGCGAGGCAAGATGGAGCCGGTGGGGGAGGGGGGCAGGATGGCGCTAGCGGGAGGGCTGGATGGACAAGGCGGGCAGGGGGCATGATGGTGCAGCTTGGGGGGAAGGATGGAGACGGCGGGGGAGCAGGATGGAGACAGTCGGGGAGCAGGATGGAGCCGGGGAGGAAGCAGGATGAAGTGATCAGGGCAGAATGGAGCCAGCGGGGCAGAATGGAGCTGGGGGGCAGGATGGAGCCAGGGGGGCAGGATGGAGCTGGCGGGGGGACAGGATGGAGCGGGCAGGGGGGCAGGATGGAGCCGGGGGGGGGCAGGATGGAGCAATCAGGGCAAGATGGAGCCGGGGGGGCAGGATGGAGCCGGCGGGGTAGGATGGAGCCGGCGGGGGGGGGCAGGATGGAGCTGGGGGGCAGGATGGAGCCGGCGGGGTAGGATGGAGCCGATGGAGTGGGGGCAGGATGGAGCCGGCGGATGGGGGGCAGAATGGAGCCGGCGGGGAAAGGCACGATGGAGCGGGGGGGCAGGATGGAGCGATAAGGGCAGGATGGAGCCGGGGTGGGCAAGATGAAGCTGGCGGGGCAAGATGGAACCGGCGGTGGGGGGGCAGGATAGAGCCTGCGGGGGGCAGGATGGAGACAGCGGGGGGCAGGATGGAGACGGCAGGGGGGCAGGATGGAGATGGCGGGGGAGCAGGATGGAGCCGGTGGGGGAGCAGAATGGAGCCGGAAGGGGGGCAGGATGGAGCGATCAGGGCAGGATGGAGCCGGGGGGGGAGCAGGATGGAGCCGGCGAGGCAGAATGGAGCCGGCGGGGTAGAATAGAGCTGGCCGGGCAGGATGGAGCCAGCGGGGGGGCAGGATGGAGCCGGTGGGGGGGGCAGGATGGAGCCGGCGGGGGGGCAGGATGGAGCTGGGGGGCAGGATGGAGCCGGGGGGCAGGATGGAGCCGGCGGGGTAGTATGGAGCCGGGAGGGGGGGCAGGATGGAGCTGGGGGGCAGGATGGAGCCGGCGGAGGGGGGGCAGAATGGAGGCGGCAGGGAAAGGCAGGATGGAGCGGGGGGGCAGAATGGAGCGATAAGGGCAGGATGGAGCCGGGGTGGGCAAGATGAAGCTGGCGGGGCAAGATGGAGCCGGCGGTGGGGGGGCAGGATGGAGCCTGCGGGGGGCAGGATGGAGACAGCGGGGGGCAGGATGGAGACGGCAGGGGGGCAGGATGGAGATAGCGGGGGAGCAGGATGGAGCTGGCGGGGGAGCAGAATGGGTGCCGGAAGGGGGGCAGGATGGAGCGATCAGGGCAGGATGGAGCTGGGGGGGAGCAGGATGGAGCCGGCGAGGCAGAATGGAGCCGGCGGGGCAGAATAGAGCTGGCCGGGCAGGATGGAGCCAGCGGGGGGGGCAGGATTGAGCCGGTGGGGGGGCAGGATGGAGCCGGTGGGGGGGGCAGGATGGAGCTGGGGGGCAGGATGGAGCCGGGGGCAGGATAGAGCCGGTGGGGTAGGATGGAGCTGGGAGGGGGGGCAGGATGGAGTCGGCAGAGGGGGGGGGCAGGATGGATCTGGCGGGGGGGCAAGGCAGGATGAAGCTGGCGGGGCAGGATGGAGCGATCGGGGCAGAATGTAGCCGGGGGGACACAATGGAGCCAGGGGCAGGATGGAGCCGGGGAGGGGGGGCAGGATGGAGCCGGGAGAGAGGAGGGCAGGATGGAGTCGGGGGAGGGGGGGGGCAGCATGGAACCGGGGGAGATGGGGAGATAGGATGGAGCCAGGGGAGGGGGGGCGGGATGAGGCCGGGAAGGGGCAGGATGGAGCCGGGGGGGCAGGATAGAGGCAGGGGGGCAGGATGGAGTGAGCAGAGCCGAGGGGCAGGATGGAGCGATCAGGGCACAGCTATAGCAGTGTTCTGCTTGGACCTTGCATGATATCAGAATGACATCGGCGTTCGGCGCTGATTGGCCCGCTCGCGGTCATGTGATATGTGACCCGCATATCACATGACCGCGAGCGGGCCACTCACAGTGCCGAACGCCGATGTCATTCTGACATCATGCAAGGTCCTAGCAGGACAGGGCCTGCTACTGCTACCGGTCACCGAGGACTCAGCGGAGAAGTAAGTATAAGAATTTTTATTATTTTTAATACATTTGTGTTTATTTTATATTTGATTTTGCAGTGCATAATGTACTGCGAAATCAAATCACTAAGGAGCAGGGGGGCCGCAGGGAGCGGGAGCGCGGGCAGGACAGGGGGAGTGGAGGGGAAGCGCGGGCAGGGCAGTGGAGCGGGGTATGGAGTGCGGGCAGGGCAGAGGAGTGGGGTATGGAGCGCGGGCAGGGCGGGAGGAGAACGCAGGCAGGGCAGAAGAGCGGGGTATGGAGCGCGGGCAGGCCCCTTCGCCGACAGCGGCGCCGGGCTGCAAATTGGAGCAGGAATTCGAACTTTGAATTCTCACGCCTATTTGATAGTCTGCGCTCATTGAGCCAATGAGCGGCCTATGTCTGGCGCGCGATTTCTGTGACCGACAGACGCCTTAGACAATTATATAGTAGATCAGGAGCATCTGATTCCTCTATACCCCCTAATGAAGACCGACGAGAAAATCACTGGTGTTACTGAATCAGGGTCATAGTTCTCTCTCTGTGTTTCATGCACATATATGGATGGCTTCAATACCAAAGCCAGTATCTACTTTATTGTACTCTGGGTTCATGCATCAGGAATCTAATAGCAGGTTATTTTTCCTTCTAACTGAATCTCTACAAAGGAAAAGGGCCCAGGTGATCAATGCTGCCCCCATTTATGACAATAAACACACAAACAACTCCCTCACTGACTTCACCTGTTGGAGTCTAGAACAAATACTTTCTGGAATTATTTATTTTGGAATATTTAACTGTAAATCTTTGTTCTCCAGTTTATAGCAGTTACTGTCCTTGTTTCCCATGTAGATGTGACTTTCCACCACAGGCTCCACAATGTGATGATTACAGTCTCTCCACTGAAGACTTTGCCCCAGTTTGGAGTAAAGGTACCTGCAGATCTGACCACAATTCCTTACTGTTCACCTAGCTGTCAGTCCTTGGTGTCTCATCTTACTGTTGCCACCACGCTGAAACCCTGGGTATCTTGGGTGCTTGATTTGGACTTCCAATCGTGACAAGGTCCAATAACAAATGTTCCTCCTATTATTCATTGCTTATGTTCCAGGTCCAGGATTGCTGGTCTTCACAATTGCCAGTGTGATGTACCTGTAATTTAGCACCTGTTCAAGAAGCACCTGCTAGTAACATGGAGTTCACTGACATGTCTCCGACATCTCCTGAGTTCTAGCAGAGTCTCCTCTTACAATTGAGTGAGACACTGTGAACATGTTATTTGTGTGTGTTGTCATATATGGAAGGAGCGCACATCACCTGCACCCTTTACCTATAATTGCCTTCTCTTACAATCTTTCTTGGATGATCTCTCTACAGCACACCATGGCCTTTGATTTTGAGCGCCTAACATAACCCTTCTGTAAGTTTTTAAATCAGCCTTTTCCCATGAGCAGGGGTAACTACCACATTTGCAGGGGTTGCGATTGCACCCGGGCCCTGCAGTCTAAGGGGCCCCAAAAGTACCTTTGACCTATAGAAAAAGACTAATACTATTAAAAATTTGCAATAATTGGGGGTCCCGTTGGAGCTTTCACATCGGGGCCCCTGGGCCTGAAGTTACGCTACTGCCCATGAGGCATAACTGGTCAGTGATGCATGAAATCGCTGTCAATAGACTTGCAGGACCTGGGACTTGAGGAGCTTTGGTGATGTCACTCTACAATACCTGTGGCATTTCGGATCCAGAAGCAAGTACATCGTGTGTGAGCATTGTCACCGAAGGTTCTAAACCTTGGTTATGTAGGAGGTATAACTATCCCAGGTTAGTTCAGCTATAAGTAAAGTATCCTCCACTTAACCACCGTTTAATACTCTAAGAGCACCTCCTCTCTTCTTGTGTTTTCTCCATCTACAGCACACCAAGTCCGCTTCATGCGATCATTTCCAGTATATAGGTATTCGGAGTTGTGACCTATCTGCAAAACTTCAGTAGGTGAGATACTTTACTTGTCATCACCAAATTGATTTTACATTTGCACACTCAGAAAGTCTACTTCTTTCATTGACATAATAAACTGAATGCTTTATATAAACGAGGATGCAAACGCACGAAAGTTACATAAATTACTGCATGTGCTTAATTCACATCTCTTTTCCTGCTATGTTAGTTAAGGACATAAGATGTTTCCAGGAGGGAAATAATATGATATATAATGGATTGATTTACCACATAGAAATCAAACCTTAATGCACTTGAAAACTTATGTACATATAAAAATGATTTTCTCACTATTGGAATATCATATTTGGTCAGGAATGTATGCTGTAACTTGTCTTTTTCTACTCTACTACAATGGACATATTTTGGTTATCCTGAAGGTCCTGAAAATTCCTCTTCTAGGGTTCTAGGGTTCCTCTTCTAGGGTTCTAGGGTTCTGTTTGTTAAAAATGTTTTTCCAATTTTCATGCAGAAAAGTTGTACAAATTTATGCGTATATCATTCCGCATGTTAAGCAAGTGCTATGTGAGTATAAGATTATTTTCTCGACTAACTTCTGTATGCCATCTGTATGACACAGGAATGCCATCGATATACTATGCATTTTTCAACATTTTTATATATTTATAATTCATAGAAGTCAAGGTGCTAACTGACTGCTATCCCTATTAAATCACACTACCTAAGGGCCAAAGCAGGGAGCACTTGCATATAGTTTTGTTTGGTTGTGGATGAATTTTTCAGATTTTCCAAAACCATATATTTCCAGCTATAATTTATTGTTTCACAAAACTGAGAAATTTCTTTTTTGCTGGGTTCTCTACTGTGAATGTGGGTCAAGGTACTCAGCCATTGCGGAGCCCGGGAGGCATCAAAGGCTCTGGGTAAATGCTTTCCTCTGCCAGTGTCCTACAAAAGGGCTTTTTGTTTATCCTGAGAAATACAAGCATCCTGAAAAATAGTTTGCCTACTTCATTCTACAAGTTCAGACCTTTGACTGCCTATTGGTGGCTGTGCAACCAGGATTGTCATTTCAATATACCAGGTGTAGAAATGTATATCTGATGAAGAGCGACTCGTGTTGACCCTGAGGTAAGTCACCAATCCTTACAGCTGTTTGCAAACTTAACCAATCAAAATATATATGTTACCTTTTGAAGCTTTAAATGTTCTTAGGTATATGAATTTATTTTAAAATTTAACATCTGTAATTAATTAATTCTAACATTGAGGTTTGCATAGTACAGAGCCTGCGTTATTTTATGTTCATCTTATTATGTGTGGCCTTTAGATCTATGTACATGGCATTGCAGGGCCCACAAATAAAAACATATCACAGGAACTTCTTTGTGATCAGAAAAGTTACTCAATAAAGTGTATTGTGAGTCTTTAAACCTTTGTGTATAGGTGTCCTTGGAAGATTTGCAGTCAAGGATTTAGTGCAGTATCCAAAGTCTATCACAATAAAAAAGACAACTGGTACAATTTTAAAGCCAGACTAAATTAAGTAATACAATGAAAGATAATGTTTGGTAGATTTGACCATGTATGTGCTCATACTCATTGTTAAGGATTTTATTCCTACCCCTTTCAGTTTTCTATCCACTGGCCTTTCCTTCACGGCTTTGAATCTGGAAATTCTGCTTGGGAAATCCACCATTTCTGACACCATCCGGAATAACTGCAAACTAATCTTGGAATGCCTCCCGGAACTGTGATGCCAGAGCCAATCACAGAACACATTATCCTTGGCATTTTTGACAGATACCAGTTTCCAAACTGCATTCGGGTGTCATTGGAAAACAGAACCATGTGAAGAAGACTCCAAATTCAGAGCCCAACTTAATTTTAATTTCAAGCAATATTTCTCTGTATTTCTGTTATCCGTGGCTCATAACAACTACAGGTGTGTAATTTAAGACATCAGGGCCTGTGCAAGAACAGTCTCCTGCCTATATCTCTGAACTAATCTCCCACTATCTTCCCTCATGTAATCTTCGATTCTCCCAAGACCTCCTCCTCTCCTCCACACTTATCTGTTCCTCACACAACCACCTCCAAGATTTCTCCTGAATATCCCCCATGCTCTGTAATTCTGCGCCCCAACACTTCCGATTATCCACCATGCTCGGATCCTTCAGACGGAACCTGAAAACCCATCTCTTCAGGAAAGCTTACAGCCTGCAATGACTGAGCTGCTGCCCTACTGCCACCGAAGCTGCTGCCCCACTGCCACCGAAGCTGCCGCCTCTCCACCACCAGACCTGCTGCACCCCTGACCTACTGTCTACTAACCAATATCCTGTAGAATGTAAGCCTGCAAGGGCAAGGTCTTCTCCCCTCTGTACCAGTCTGTCATTGTTAATTTGATTACTGTGAACTATATCTATAATTTTTTTTATGTAACCCCTTCTCATGTACAGCACCATAGAATTAATGGTGCTTTATAAATGAATAATAATAATAATAACTAGAGATTCCAGAATTTTTAATTCTTCCTTAATGGGTTGGTGTCTTCTGAACAATGACAAAGGTGTCTCTTCCCCATGGATACTGCCTGGATTTACTGGTAAACTAGCTTTCATATAGTGGTTGAGTATGAGAATTTTCAGCCTACCTGGGCCTCACCAGGCTGAGAATACCAGTTCACAGCTGAATGCTTTATCTTGGCTGGGTATCAAATTCAGGTAGGACCCCATGCTGTTTTTTAAAATATCTTCTCTATTTGCACTTGGGATAAAAATAAGGTGGGGCTTGCCATTGTTTCCAATTATTTATTTATTTTTTACACTAGTGTGTGTAAGGAAACCAATTACAGACTAAAGCAGGTGAGGTCACAGTCTGACTGCAACCAATCACAGACGCTGCAGAAACAGGAACCAGGTGAAACCTGTGGACAAAAATCTGCGCTGCTGTTATAAATGACATGATCCAGAAGTATACACATAAAAAGGTCCCCCTAAAAATTAGGTGCTTCACCTCAAATACATTTTACCTTGCAAAATATCGCAACAGATTAAACTGTGTCGATATTTTTGTAGTGAATCAGCACAACCAATATTTTATGGCAAAAAATTACTTTATTAATTAAAATTAAAAATAATTCATATAAAAATTAATTCATTATAAAAATTATTAACATATACAACATGTCCTAAGCGGGAACACAGTCCCTATCATGCACAAAGTACTTGGGTGGGCTACAAAAACAGCACAAAAAGTAGCAGCAAATTACTAACAGGGGAACAGAAATAATATATTCACAGCACCAACACAATTATATTAAAACGGTCACAAAATGATCATAGGTTAAATACTAGGGTGTTCAAATTACCTGGTGCCTAAAAGAACTCCTTTGGACCCCTGACTGCCACCGTGCTCCTGCCTCAATCCCACAGCCGACGTACGTTTCAACGTAATGTTTTCCTCAGGGCGTTTTTAATTTTAATTAATAAAGTAATTTTTTGCCATAAAATATTGGTTGTGCTGATTCACTACAAAAATGATCCAGAAGTAGTAGTGATAAAAATGATGATTTTTTTCAATGCATTTCGAAGTGTGTACCTGCCTTTTCCTCATGAAATTTACCAATTACCAATCAAACATTGATGAACTTCCTGAGGAAGTATCGGGGAAATACTTCGAAATGCATCAAATAAATCACCATTTTTATTACTATTACTTCTGGATAATGTCATTTATAACAGCAGCGCAGATATCCACAGGTAACATCTGTTTCTGTTTCTTCAGTTTGACAAAAATAATATGTAATTATTAATAATAGTAGATGATGCTGGGCACTAGCACTGTCAAAAAGGATTGGCACCGTCACTCCCGTGACGTACCTGCAGTTTGTCACTGGTGTTGCTGGCTTATACCGACATCAAAGTTCATGTAAAAATTAGCCGCACTCACCAGGAGCATGATCTTCAACTTTTTATTCCGTGTTACAGTTACCAGTCATGGACATCATAGCAAGGGAGGGGGTGCAGGGACGGCAGACAACGACCTGCCATTTCGCGGTTGAATTAAAGGACCAGTTGAAGCGGTAATTCAACTGCGAAACGGCAGGCCGTTGTCCGCTGTCCCTGCACCCCCTCCCTTGATATGATGTCCATGATTGGTAACTGTAACATGGAATAAAAAGTTGAAGATCATGCTCCTGGTGAGTGCGGCTAATTGTTTCTTATGTATTTTAAAATAATATGTAAGCAAAATAAACAGCCTCATACATCATTTCTCACCTCTCCAGCTATACATGCTGCTCTGTTCCCACTCTCCACTTTATAGCCTCCGTCATGCCACATTGTCGACCTAGTGTTCACTCCAGGCTGGGACTTCTAAATTTGCGTGAAGCCAAATACAAAAAAAATCTATATTCACCTGAATGCTGATATTTTTGTCCATTCAAAGTAGAATTCAATTCCACTCAAGTAAATTCATCCATCTCTGGTGCAAAGTCATAAATGTTAACAGAGATAATATTCAATAATGTAGCACTTTTTAACCCAATTTAAATACATAATATTTCTTTAACTAAAATTCCCTGCCTAAAAGCAGTTATATATCTAATCATATACATTTTTAAAGAATAAGAAATGTTTCTGCATTTTCTGAAGTCCTTGAGCTCTATTTGGTCTTTTTCCTGAATCCAAGGGCTGATTGTGTTAGGATGCTACGGCTGTAGAATTATTAGCAGGAACAGAGCAGGAGAAGCTAAATTGAGGAATTCCCTAACCACTCTGGGCAAAGTAGAAAGCTTATAGGAACGCATTAAAGTCTTATTTCACCTTGAAAATGAAATAATTCTGAACAGAAGCTTTGGATACAATAAACTGTTTAGGGCTGTTTGCTTTGAGATTTATGTTTTAGAGTTTTATATGAATTGAGCAAGACACCAGAACTCTAAAATGAAAGACAATGGGCCACTTGCTTTAATCAGCTTAATGAAATTGGCAGTGTTGCTCATAGCAATTAATGAAATTACATAGATTATTCAAAATGGACAATTCATATATGCTATTAAAGCATATAGACATCATAAAGGGGACCTTCTTTAAACCAATGAGCCATTCATTTATTCATTTGCGTGGCCATTGTGGAATAATCAGGGGTGGACTGGCCCAGGTGGCAGGGGGACAAGGGCCCCCAAGGCTGGTGATATTGGCCTCATCTAGGCCGCCCCCATACTGAAATGGGCCGGTCCGGCTCTGCTTTGCGGACGCAGCTGCTAACTTCACAGCAGCCAGATAGCCGACGCGTCGGGCAGCGTGGTGAGTGGGCCGACAGCACAGCAACCCCCCCACCTCTCACCCCACAAAACATCACTAGCACCCCCCTGCCCCTCACCTTGCAAAACTCCACTAGCACCCACCCATCCCCCCACCCCTGCTCCTCACCTCACAAAACTCCACTAACATCCCCCCTCCCGCTCCTCACATAGGGCTGTCAACACGTCAATGAATGCCTCCCATGGTTAGGGGTACCAGCCCGCCCCTGGGAATAATAGACTTTTATTGCAACGGTCACATCATATTAATTCTATAGATAGCGTCACCTTCACTGGTAGCATTGTGTGTCAATGCTCTTGGAAGTTGTTTTCTTTAACACCTCCCCCCCTCCCAGCGATTTTCCGTATTCTAGTTTTCATTTGTCCCTCCCTTTTTTTAGGAGCCAAAACTTCTTTATTTTTCTGTCAGTATGAGGACTAGATTTTTATGTTACAGGTTGTTTGCTCGGATGAAATACTTTATTTTATCATATAGTGTACAGAAAAAGAAAAATGGATTCTAACTGGGATGACATTGCAAAAAAAGTGCAGTTACACATTTGCTTTTTGGGTTTTTTATTTACTGTATTCATTATATGGTAACACAGACACATTATTATGATGTCTCGGGTCGGTACGAGTTCGTAGATACCAAACATGTTTACTTTTACTGTTATTTAAGTAGTGAAAAAAAATCTGAATTTTTTTGTGAAAAAGAATTGCACTTTTGTGCCATTTTCCGTGACCTCATTTTTCATAATCTGGGGCTGTTTAATGGCTTATTTTTTGCATCTTGACCTGATGCTTCTAATGTTAGCAGTTTTGGGTGGATGTATTGTTTTTATAACCCGTTATTGCATTTTATTGCAATGTTGCGGTGACAAAAGAATTGTGATTTTAGCAATTACCTTTTTTTTGTGTTACATAGTTTACTGATCTAGACTACAGAAACAACAATATAACAAATGCGTACACTTACTGTGCTATAATAGGTAATAATAAAAAGCAAGTGGTGGTAAAAAACAGTGTCAAAAACAGATAATTATTTAATATGTTTTTTGCAAAAAATGTACGAAGCCGTTCTACCAATGCCAAGTTGACCCATATCAGAATGGTCCCTATCTAACAAATTTAAAACCTGATCCTGTATAATTATACCAAGTAGTTTGGTATACAGTGGTAGTTTACAGATCTGATTAATTGATTTTATATTTTGATAGATCGGGCATTTCTGGACGCAATACCAAATATGTTTTTTTTTCAATGGGGCAAAAGGGGGATGATTTGAACTTTAATTGTTTTTTTTCTCATTTTTTTTATTGTATATTATTTTTTCTTTATTTTACTTGGCTCTTTAGGAGGCCTCAGTGCTGCATAGTTGGATCACTTCCCTTGTGTTCGGATGGACTACAGCATATGCGAACACAGGGGAAATGATCACTCCCTTTCTGGTAATGTCACTGGGAGATCTCTAGCTGAAAGTGACTCCATACAGCTTCCGGGGCCATCACAGGACCCCGGGCTGTCAAGATAACAGACAGAGGTCCTGTGATTGCATCATGGGACCTCCAATCACGGCGGTGAATGGCGCAATCCTCATAGCAGTGCATTGGATTGTGGAA
The DNA here is from genome assembly GCA_033576535.1 of Allobates femoralis. Lineage (NCBI taxonomy): Eukaryota > Metazoa > Chordata > Amphibia > Anura > Aromobatidae > Allobates > Allobates femoralis. Next base: position 76,193,633 of record JARQOC010000001.1, on the reverse strand, counting down.
TCAGTGATTGACAGTGCGCATCAAAGTGGTAACAGCATCGATCCGATCGCTGATTGGGTCAATGCTGTTGTCTACATATCTCAGCTGATTACATCAGATAGAAAAATGTGGGGGAAGATGCAAGCTCACCATATGAACTCACATCAAAGGGTAGGGTGTGACCTATATCGTGAAGGGGTAGAAATTCCTTTGCCAAATGAATGCTTCCCAATATCAGTACAGCAGAATGTAGGAGCACAGCTATTTCACTTACTGGGCTTCTTGGTTTAGTTTTGGTAAAATCATTGTTTTATTTGCTGCAGATCTGCTAGTGTTCTCAGTAACAGGCTCTTTCTAATCCATCTGTACCATTAATTGACAGAGTTTTTATAATATTGTGCATAAGCAGAAAACTGCCAATAAACAGTGAGAGAGGGGATAGCCAGGGCTTTAATGATTAAAGATTACATAGCTTAAATTGCAGGACTAGCAGACCTGCATCAGGTAAAAGAGGATTTATCAAAAACTACAGCTAGAATCCCAGTAAGTTAAACAGATCTGGAATCTGGGGACTCTGTGACTAATTCATCCAGACTTAGCAGAAAGAAACTTTACTGTGCAATGTTTTGGCACTTAAAGGGGTTTTCGCATGAAAACAGTTAATTTTAAAGTTACATTATATTCAATAGATCTTGAAATCTAATAATAATAATAATAATAATAATTTCCCCAATTTAATGTCTAAAATAATTTTTATGTGCTTAGATAATCTTGTATATGTAACCCTGCTATGTACTGGCTGACTGTACAGGGACATGGTGTCTGATCATACCACATCTCCTGGGCATAAGAGGAAGTAAAAGAATACACAGACAGGATAGCACATCGTTCATTATTTTTGTGAGTTAAAACATTTCCCTGCCTGTTTTTAAAACATGTTTTACTTCAAAGAAAGAATTATTTGTGATCCTGTGCTGTACTGTCTGTATACTCTTTTTTTTGTCCTCCCCTGCCCAGGAGAAGTGGTATGATGAGACCATGTCCCTGTAAGGTCAGAGACATCCATTACACAGTACATAGCAGGGACACATATATAAGATTATCTCAGCACAGGAGATGTGGTATGATGAGACCATGTCCCTGTAAGGTCAGAGACATCCATTACACAGTACATAGCAGGGACACATATATAAGATTATCTCAGCACAGGAGATGTGGTATGATCAAACCATGTCACTGTGCGGTCAGACATATCCATTACACAGTACATAGCAGGGACATATATATAAGATTATCTCAGCACAGGAGATGTGGTATGATCAGACCATGTCCCTGTATGGTTAGACACAGCCATTACACAGTACATAGTAGGGACACATATATAAGATTATCTCAGCACAGGAGATGTGGTATGATCAGACCATGTCCCTGTATGGTTAGACACATCCATTACATAGTACATAGCAGGGACACATATATAAGATTATCTCAGCACAGGAGATGTGGTATGATCAGTCCATGTCCCTGTATGGCCAGATGCATCCATTACACAGTACATAGCAGGGACACATATATAAGATTATCTCAGCACAGGAGATGTGGTATGATCAGACCATGCCCCTGTACAGTCAGACACAGCCATTACACAGTACATAGTAGGGACACATATATAAGATTATCTCAGCACAGGAGATATGGTATGATCAGACCATGTCCCTGTACGGTCAGACACATCCATTACACAGTACATAGCAGGGACACATATACAAGATGATCTCAGGACAATAACACTTTGCTAAACACAGCCAATTGTGTAAATTATTATTATTCCAAGATCTATTGATTAAAATCAACTTTGTTTGTAGGAAAATCCCTTAAAGGAAGCAGCAACGTTTTTGCAGCATGTTAGAACACAAATAGCCTTTGCATTAAGCATTATAAACAGTTTCTGAAAGGCATGGAAAATCTACCATTAAGTTTTTTATTTGACATTTATCATACATGGAAAAGAACAAAAGTTTGAGGTACCTATATACTGTAATTATCATTTTATGGCACTCTGGAATATAAAATGCACCCAAATTTTAGAGGAGAAGAATAAGGAACAAAATGTAAGCAATAAATGTGGTTATGACAAACTGTTACGGTGGAGTAATGTTCACAAATTCTGTATTAATGTACCTATCCTGGTCTCCTTCCAGGTATATATGTCCATTATCCTGGTATATATAACCTGTTTCCTGGTATATTGTCAGTGTACTGGTATATGATCACCAATCCTGGTATATGTCTCTCAATCTGGCATATAATCCATCATCCTGGTATATAGCCCATATATTGGTTTATGTGCCTCATCCTCATATATGTGCTCCACCATGATACATGTTCACCCATAGAGCCCATATCCTGGTATTTGACCCTCAACCTGGTATATAGAGCCCCCACAATAGTGTACATTAAAAAACAAAAATCAATTATACTCACCACCCCATGCTCCCCCACAGCATCACATCACCCTTTTTGTCTTCTTTTGCCGGCAATCTCACATTGCACTTAAAAAAATGAGTCAATGAGACAATGCAGATCTGTGGGTTTTTTTCATATGCTGATGAAGCATGAGAAGACAACTGTAGTGTACTCCAAGTGGTTTCGCATGTCGGATCATGTCCCATACAAGTCTATGGGTGTGTGAAACATCCAAGTCATCTGTCTGAGTTACCCAGAGATAAGCAATAGAAAAATTCAACTCTCCATCTTCTCTGCATCTGTGTTTCGATATTTGCATGCAAGAGAATGGGAGCACAGTAGAACTACTCAGGTCACACTCTAACAGTGTCATTACCATATAGTATCCAATTCTCTCACATTGTATGCTATCACTCACGTGACACTCATCTTAATGTTCACTCACATCTGCGGATAAAAATATCAGTCTGATTTTCATCCAGAAAGGTTAGACAAGTGACATCCATTTGGTGTTCTTTATGTCATATGGGTGCTATACGAGTGGGCTTTGTTTCTCAACTAGCATCCATATACAATATTTTTTTTTCTAAATTGTATAATTGTACAATCATGTACAGGATCATTTTCAGTTTTCTCTGCAACAGACTGGTAATAATATCTTTAAAAATTGGATTGCATATGGATGGTCTGTGCCGTCCGTTTTGTTTCTCGCACTCGTAGACTTGCATTGGCACGTCTCGGCCATTTTATGCCACCATACACAGCATTCTGCAATTTTTTTCCTCATGTCAAGCACAGCTAAAGAAAGATTTTGCAGATAAGCACTGCCTGATTGTTTAACATTGGTGCGAGTGCAATACGATTTTATTGTGGATTGCACTCAGTGTGTTTGTACGCAGATGTGGGTGAACCTTTTAGTTTGAGAATTTATGTTTTTATTGGTAGCATTATTTGGTATCATATAATCTATTAGTTTATTTTTTTAATTTTTCCAGTGGAGCACATTGACACAGAGGTTAATTAAACATCTAGATATACTACATCTTAGTTGGTATATAGACCATGGCATCTATGGGCTTCATCTGCTTGGATGAGTGCTATCTCCAGTCTTGGCAAATGCTCGAGTCTGTGTGAGCTGCTTCTTATCATGCAGGTACAGTGACTGTTCCAAATCACACTATAAGACTGGGACTACACAGCGACATGTTGTGTGACAGCAGTTTGCTGTCATTTGTGCAACTTCTCTGTGACTTGCTGTTGCCAGACTATTGTAGATCTCTGATTTTTCTGTAAATAAAACAGTCAAGTTTCGCGTGAGTTGCAAGTTTCTCAGAAGAGCAAATAAATTAGAGGAACCGAATTCTACTCATATTATAAAAGAATCCAGCATAGATTCAGCAAAATGGTGACTGCCAGCCAACACTTTTTCCTGAACAATAAAAGGCAATCAAAATTTGAAGAAACAAAACAAACAAAAAAAACAAACTTAGGCTAGGGTCACATTTGCGATGTGCCCCTAGCCTGCCGGATTCGGTATTATCTTAGAACTTTTTCCAGCGCCGCATAGCGTTTCCGCTATGCGGTGCTGGAAACCGCTGCCTTAGTTACCCGCTGTTTACCTGCACGACCTGTCACACAGGCAGCGGCTCGGAGGGCGTTTTACAGCGCCGCACAGGAAACGTTGCAGACACGATTTCCTGTGCGGCGCTGTAAAACGCCCTCCGAGCCGCTGCCTGTGTGACAGGTCGTGCAGGTAAACACCGGGTAACTAGGGACTGCGGTTTCCAGCACCGCATAGCGGAAACGCTATGCGGCGCTGGAAAAGTTCTAAGATAATACCGGAATCGGCAGGCTAGGGGCACATCGCAAATGTGACCCTGGCCTTATACTCATCTATCGGGCCCCTTTGCAACTTGCAACCACCTGTATTTTGGCATTGGCCGGGGTGAAATCGCCTGGGTTTGGATTGCATGCTAAGTTTTCCAGGTGTTCTAGCCTGGAAGCATTGTGTGCACATGCTGGGAAAGGTCGTAGCCACAGTGAAGCGTATGATGTCACGCGGAAGGGGCAACATTTGCGGGTGCAAGTGTAGAACCCTCCTCAGCCTAGGAAACATGAAAGCCTCATCATAGCAACTGAGGCCTGGGAATTTCACTGATCTAAAAATGCCACGAGAAGTGGACAGGTGCTGGGAGTTTCCAAAGAAGTGGAGAATCGGGTGGTGAATATAAGAATTTTTATCATCTTTTACATATTACATTTATTATGTTCTTGGTCTAGAAAGACCTCACAGTGTAATAAAGAATATATACAATTTGTGGTGAATCATTTCTCTGAGAATCGATTTGGACAGAAAAAAATGTGCAAACAGACAAATCATATTTACCTGAATGTCTCACCTTTAATTTGGCACAGAAAAAAATGTCTACTGGCCGTTGATGCCCGAGTTGTTCTGATATAAGGGCTCTGTGCCCAAAACATGCACATTGACATTGCGTTTTTTTTGCAATCCGTGACTGTCCGTTGTAACACGGAGAGCCATGAATCCGATTTGACCCCCATGTAGCCCTATGCGCACGTATTGATGCTCTATATCCGTCCGATTTGTCACTGATCCGATGCCCCTGTATTTGATGTAACATTATTGTAACATTTGCTCTGCATTAGTTGCTCTGTCCCTTTTCCTTTGTGTAAGAATCCATTCAACCTGTTTGGGTATTTATGACATTAAAAAACTTACTATTTGTGCACACCTTCTCTCTATTTGTCCTTTTTGCTGTCAATTGTATTTTTGAGAGTTGTACATAGCTCGTAATTGACCTATTATCCATAGACTGTATGTAAATTTTTATAACTGATCCGACTCTGTCCAATTTTTTGCTGTACCCAAAATCGGACACTGCTCCGATTTTGGGCACAGCGGACAAAATCGGATCCGACCCAGTGAGCGGCAATTAACATAGAGGCCTATGGAGCACGGGTCTGGGAAAACATCGGATCGTTTCTCTGACCCAATTTTAGTGTACTGAGCATGCTCAGTACACTACAGTCCCTGACAAAAGTTATCTCGCTTATCCATGTCCTGTAAATAAAAGCTTATAACCTGACGTTAAATTCATCCATTGGTTGTATACATTACTCTTTTGAAAGCTGAAACCCTCCCCAATGTGGTTTAGGTTAAGAAAATAAATTGGCATCAATGCTGAAATATTGATCATTTAATGAACACAGAATGGTCAGATTTTGGCAAAGCAAAAGTTTTTTCGCCTTTTCATATCATGCACTCAATCCTAGTTTACATCCTCATTTGTGCTCTGTAAATGAGTGGTTAATTAGAGGGTGTGCATAAAAAGTAACCCAGAACCCCAGAACTTCAGTTGAATTGCAACTTGAGATCTGACAACATACTGCAAATCCACCTTGCGACCAAAGCCTTGATTATCAAGAGGCTGAAGACCAGATCCACTGCAGAGGTGGCTGGCACCTTTGATGTGTCTCAGCGTCAAGTACAAAGAATAAAAAAAAATTTGAAGAGAATGGAGATGTGTTTGACAAGCCCAGGTCCGGCAGACCCCGCAAGACAACTGCTCCGGAGGAACGTTTGTTGGTTAGAAAATCCAAAGCAAGCCCCTCTTCCACTGCATCAGAGCTCCACCAGGCCTGGTCACCTCAATCCCTGTGACAACTAGAACAGTTTGTAGGATTCTGTCTCGAAATGGCCTCCATGGTTAAAACAGTGTGGCATTTGCAAAGTCCCACAGCCTGCTAAACAGATGAACGCTGGAAAAGTGGCAGAAGGTGGATTTCTCTGATGAATATTCAGTAGAATTAAACCACAGCTGCTACAAATACTGCAGGAGAACTACTGGAGCCCGTATGGAACCAAATTTGGTGGTGGAAAGATCATGGTCTGGGGTTATATTCAGTATGGGGGTGTGGAAAACATTTGCAAGGTGGAAGGCAATATCAATAGCCTAAAATATCAAGACGTATTGGCTACCTCTTACATTCTAAATCATAAAAGGGGTCAAATTCTGCAGCAGGATGGTGCTCCATCTCATACATCCATCTCATACATCCATCTCTACAACAAAGTTCCTCCAGGCAAAATAAATCAAGGTGCTCAAAGACTGACCAGCCCAGTCACCAGACATGAACATCATTGAGCATGTTTGGGGTAAAATGAAAGAGGAAGCTTAGCAGACAAAACCAAATAATCTAGATGAACTTTGGGAGGAATGTAAGACTGCATTCTTTGCTATTCCTGATGACTTCATTAATAAATTGTATGAATCATCGTTGGACCGCATGGATGCAGTCCCTCAAGCTCATGGAAGTCACACAAAATATTAAATATGACTCTAATAGCATCACAACTTTATTCACCAATGTTATGCAACAAATATTTGTATGTTAAGTTACCGTATATACTCATGTATAAGCCGACCCGTGTATAAGCCGACCCCCCTACTTTTGCCCCAAAAATCTGGAAAAACCTATTGACTCGTGTATAAGCCGAGGGTGGACCTCAGCACAGGTATACAGCCCCCAGCAGTGTGGTATACAGGCCCCCCAGTGGTATACAGGCCTCCCCAGTGGTAGTATACAGCAGCCCCAGTGGTAGTATACAGCAGCCCCAGTGGTAGTATACAGCAGCAGCCCCAGTGGTATATACAGCAGCAGCCCCAGTAGTATATACAGCCCCAGTGGTAGTATACAGGCAGCCCCAGTAGTATACAGGCAGCCCCAGTAGTATATACAGCCCCAGTGGTAGTATACAGGCAGGCCCAGTAGTATATACAGCCCCAGTGGTAGTATACAGGCAGCCCCAGTAGTATATACAGCCCCAGTGGTGTATACAGCCCCAGTGGTAGTATATTGCAGCCCCAGTGGTGTATACAGCCCCAGTGGTAGTATATTGCAGCCCCAGTGGTGTATACAGCCCCAGTGGTAGTATATTGCAGCCCCAGCGGTAGTGTATACAGCCCCAGTGGTAGTATATTGCAGCCCCAGCGGTAGTATACAGCAGCCCCCGCAATCCAGGGCCCCCCCAGCCTGACTCCGGTCACCTGTAAAGGAAACTATACTTATCACAGTCCCGCTGTCCAAGCCCGCTCGCAGCTGCCGTCCGCGATCCTCCATCTTCATGCGACTTCTTCCTGTTTCCTGTGCTCGGCGCCGTCAATGACGTCATTGCCTGCGACGAGCACAGAAACAGGAAGAAGATGCATGAAGATGGAGGATCGCGGACGGCAGCTGACCGGAGTCAGGCTGGGGGGGCCCTGGATTACGGGGGCTGCTGTATACCGATGTATACATCGGTATGTACCGATGTATACATCGGTATACAGCACTGACTCGCGTATAAGCCGAGGGGGGTACTTTTCAGCCCAATTTTTGGGCTGAAAAACTCGGCTTATACGCGAGTATATACGGTAATTATTTGTTTGAATATCACATTACTTTCTGTGGGCGACAAAACTTTTGTCTTGCCAAAATCTGACCATTCTGTGTTCATTAAATGATCAAAATTTCAGCATTGATGCCAATTTATTTTCTTAACCTAAACCACATTTCGGAGGGTTTCAGCTTTCAAAAGAGTAATTTATACAACTAATGGATGAATTTAATGTCAGGTTGTAAGCTTTTATTTACCTAACATGGATAAGCGACATAACTTTTTTCAGGGATTGTAAAACTGCTCTTTACTATTTAATTTCACTTCCACAATGTATATACATACATTACGGAAGTGAAATTAATTAAAGCAAGTGTCAAAAAAAAAAAAAAATATCCTCACCTCTCCAGCGTGTGTCCTGCGATTCGAGCCATCTAGCTCTGAGGTTTAAGGACCTGGCGGGGCTACCCAGCCAGCTGATCGGTCACATGACCGCATCAGCTGAGCGGTTTAAATCTCCCGCCCGCCAAAACCGATCGGCGGGAGGCAGATTTAAACCGCTCAGCTGATGCGGACATGTGACTGATCAGCTGATCAGGTAGCCCTGCCAGGTCCTTAAACCCTTAGAGCTAGATGGCGCACATGGCGGGACACACACTGGAGAGGTGAGGATCTTTTTTTTTTTCATTTTTTACCCTTGCTTCTCTCCCGCAATGTATGTTTATACATTGCAGGAGTGAAAGTACCCTGCTTGCCTGCGCTTTGGAGGCTTGGGCTTTTCTGTGTCCAGGTCCATGAAAATCATGCACCCGGACACAGAAATGGCATCTGGAGGCCACACCCGATCCGATCCTTTCCTGTCCGTGGGATCCTGCAAAAAACAGTATCCCCAAAGACAAGAAAAGAACGCAACATGAAAACAGGCTTACAGGGATTTTAAAAGCAGACAAAAATAGAGGGTACCTTTACAATATAAATTGACCTAATAATCCCAACAAGATGTACAGGTGTTAAAAAATACCTTACAGCAATACTTTAAGAGTAGAATGAATGAGAAAATGAAGCCTGATTATGGTGTAAGACTCCTGCATGTGCACTGAAGGAGGTCCCTGAGTCTTAAAGGGAAACTGTCAGACTGTTTATACCCCTCCAGCTATCACTGTCTGTACCTGTAGCTTTATAATGTCAGTCTAATCATCCCTGTCTGAGCTCATAGTGTAATGTTAAGGTGAAAAAAAAAAAGCATTTATACACTTACATTTTCTTATGTAATGAGGCAGTCAGACCCCAGCTTGGAGCACGGGGACTGTTTGGCAGGTTAAAAGTTAACATTTCAGCCTTGTGCTAGAACATGTTGGGAGACCTGATGTGATGTCACAACCATGTGACTACAATAGGCGGAGCTAAGTTCTCATAGAACATAATACGTTTGCTGGCTTAGCTCCACCCACTATGGTCACATGATCGTTACATCACACAGGTCCTTTAGCCATGCAAGTTAATAGTGAGTTAACTATTATCCTGCCAGACAGTCCCCTCCTCCAGGGTGTAGACTGAAATGTAAGTGTATAAATGCTTTTTTCACCTTTCACATTACACTATGAGCTCAGACAGGGATGATTAGAATAGTATTATGAAGCAGCAAGTACAGATAGTGATAGCTGGGGGGGAATAAATCAACTGACAGGTTCCCTTTAAATGCTCTTGGTTCTCTTTGTTATCTATTTCATAATCTTTCTTTCTGCTTTTGAGTGACAGCTGTGACAGACACCATATTGGCATATATATCTATCGCTTAAGAACTCTTAACCCGTTAACAACCTGTGATGTCAATTTTCATCACGCATTGCATACAGGATGTATGGATACAAACAAGATGCTGGCTGTGTTACACAGCTGCCATCTGCCTGTGACAGCAATTAATAGAGCGATCGCTTATCACTGCTGTTTAACTGACTTTATTGCCAATGTAAATTGTTTACAGGGGAGAAGGGATGGATTACCATTGCAACCAGAGCCCTGCTGAAGATTTCCATGGTTGCCATCTTAGTTCTCATCTAAAGCCTATCCTTGGATTGGACTACATAGGAGAACAACAGCCTGCACAGTATACTGCAATATTAAGTCCATCGGAAAAATGCTAATAATGTTATGGGTCTCAGAAAATGGCAACTTATTTTTCTACAAAGTTCGTTTTTATCAACAAAGGTTTAATTGTAAACCACTAAAATCCTCCAAATTTTGTATTGCCAAAAGTGTATTGGCCTGAATAGTCATATTGAAAGGTCACTGTTGCAGCACAGTCTCAATAGCAGAATTGCATATTTTTCAGCATTTCACTCCACTTGTAATGATAGTATATTACCATTTTCTAGCACATTGTACAGTAAAATGAATGGTGTCATTCACATTCCGGCCACATGTACACATTGAGTATTTGGTGAGTTTTTAACCTCAGTATTTGTAGATAAAACCAGGAGTGGGTGATAAATACAGAAGTGGTGACGTCTTTCTATTATACTTTTCCTCTGATTGTTCCACTCTTGGTTTTCACTTAAAAATACTGAGATAAAAAAAGTCACCAAACACTCAACATGTGAAGGCGGTCTTACTCATCCCGCTAAAAGCATCCTTCATACAGCCATATTGATGGCAATGTAAAACAGTTATGGCTCTTGAAGAAGGGAGAGGAAAAAATGAAAAGTGCATAAATTAAAAATCACCAGAACTTGAATGGTTAATGTGGAGAACTGAGAGCACTTCATTCCTTATTTGTTTTTATATTTTTTCTCATTACCGCATTTACGGCTGCAGTTAATTATTTTGATGGCTCAAACAATTACATACATGAATATTCTGGCAGTATCTAGCCCAGTTTATAAAGCATAGGTGGGCTTGTCAGGAGACACATGATCTAATTGTAACAGAACTCAGCATGTAGAAGAGATAGGGCTTGTAAGGAGTTAGATTATTTTATGATTTGATTGTAGCAGAGCCCAGCACATGTAGCAGAGCTGGGTTTATCATTAGGAATAATTAGCAGAGCCAGCGTGGAAAGTAATGGTATTCATGCCAATTATCTGAATACTCATGCAATGTCCAGTCACCTGCACTGGCCTGAAGAGGATGGAATGAAAAAAGACCAAAAAAATACAAGGCACAGAAGAACAGAGATAGATTTGTAGAAATTAAGAAAAATGGCACACCCCAGATCTTGTTTCATAAAATCTTGTTTATTTCATTTTCTTAAAATTACATGCGGTGGCAGGTGGACAAGTGCAGCAAAGTGTTAGGATGACAGCTGTTTCGTTCAGCTCAACACTTCAACAGATCCTGAGGATCTGTAGCTGACACGAAACAGCTGTCATCCTGACACTATGATGCACTTGTCCACCTGCCACCGCATGTCATTTTAAGAAGATGAAATAAAGAGGATTTTATGAGGCAAGATCTGGTAAGTGCAATTTTTGCTTATTTCTACAAATAGACATGCCTTAACCTGGAATGAGCACCACCAGTACGTCTGTTTTTTCACACACAACACTCAAAAATACCATGTCTATATGCCTAGAATAGCTTTTTCCTAAAACAGATTGGTGTAGAACTTGTTTCTTCTTTTTTTAATGTGTTAAGGTCCTGTTACATGGCACGACATCGTTAATGATGTTGCTGATACGTCACAGGTTTGTAGTCGTTCCAGTGATATCGATAGGATGTCGTTGTGTGTAACACCGATATTCAACTATGATAAGTTGTTGGATCGCTGGTCGCAGGTTTGAGAACATGTTCTCAAACCACATGATCAATGATCAGCCAACCTGCTATATCTTTGTGTGTGACACCGTGATAACGATGTCGTTTACAACTTCGCCCATTCACAGCAATGAGCAGGTATGGGTCACTGGGTTGTGCGAACGATACCTGCTCACAACATCATTGGGGAGTCATCCACGATATCTAGACGTGTGACATCTCACCAACGTTGTCAAAACGTTGTCGGAAATAATTGCACGCCCACGAGATCGTTGTAGACATCGTTCCAATGTCGTGCCGTGTAACGGTACTTTTAAACAGAGACAGATTGCTGTGTCAGGAAAAGAACAGGAAAATGAGTGCTGAAACCAGGAGAAGTATATGTTATTTTACTACAATCAAGGTATATATTCCATTACAGCAGGATTGGGGAACTCCAGGCCTGGAGGGCCACCAACAGTGCAGGTTTTCAGGATTTCCTTGGTATTGCACAGTATTGAATCACCTGCAGTGGTGATGATTTCAAAACAATGCAATGCTAAGGAAATCCTGAAAACCTGCACTGTTGGCGGCCTTCGAGGACTGGAGTTCCCGAGTTATGGGGAATGGAGTCCATTCTTTATTGAGCACTAATGTACAACTAAAAGAATATGTCACTGCATCTGGCTTTTTCCAAGTATTAGAGGTCTAGTGCCTCATCAAAAAAACACTTAATCATCAGCTAAAGAAGTTTTTTAATAATACTGAATATATTCAATCTGGTATATGAAACAATATAACGATTATACAACTAACAATACTTGTCCTAATACACAATACATTACAATTCTGAATTATTCACATGGGTTCGAGTACCCTGATAATTTAAATGGAAAATTATTGAGCAAATTCCAATTAAGCAAACTTATCTTGACCTTCTTTCAAGATAGCAAAATAAAAATTGGATTAAAACAATCTCTCTAGAAATGTAAAATCAGGCAAAAGCTTCCTATGAAAACCCCAAAGAGGTCAACCTGTAATTAGACGAGAAGGTCAAAAGTTCACTTAGTCAATTACCGATTCCAATGTGACCTCAAGGTCATTTAGATAACTTCATGGACCTAAAGTCATTTCCCGACAGTATTGTCCTAAGCAAACACTCTTCTAAATGTATAAAGCTAGTGAAAGACATGGAAGCTCGAAAAGAAGAATAAGCGGTTCTTTTTCCATTTAACTCTAAACAAAAGGCGCAGTGTCTCCTTATAATGAGGTCACCATCTAAAACAAGACAGGGCTTCGAGAATATAATGGACACTTGTATCTTTAGGTTATTGTGTTACCACGAATGTAATGGAAACCAATGCATTGAGAAAGTGACACTGACAACATTCAATATAAAATGATACAGTACGATAAACAAGAAGTCTTCGAAGATATAATGACATACACAAAAAGAACAACAAATTGTGAAAGAATCCAGTAATTTAATTATACATGACATATTGACACGATGAGAACATCACTGAAAACTGAGCCGGAGTCTCACTTTCCCATACAGAAATATTCACTCTCATCTTAATCTTCCTTTCTCTTTTATGGTGTTTCGGGTATAGCTTTTTATTCATAGTCATTTCAAAATTCATTACCCTTGGTTCCATTGTAAACCACCAGAGCTGCATAGCATTCTGTATGTGTAACTTAATATAAGCTCTCTGTATTAGTTCACCCTTCCAATGGGATTTCACAAAACATTTAAAGATTGTATCAGTGTCTCATGATGACTTACATCATGTCTTACCTGATTCTCACTATTCTTTTGGGACAAAATAGAATTTTGTATCAGAGAAAATTCATTATTTACAGAGAAAGTGCGGTTATGTTTTCTGTAGCATGTAAAGGCCAGAATAGTCAAGACGTTCATAAATTCTCGATAAGTTCGGTTAACACCTCAAAGGAGAATTTTGCTTATCTCTTTCTTTTTACTTATTTAGCTAATTAGTACAAAGTATGATTTGTTTCCTATCTATAGTTGGAATTGTATATTAGGAAAAAATACGCACAAAACAGTATTTTACTTTCCATGTTATTGAATAAAATGTTTTTTAGTAGAAAATGGTAAAAAATGAATCTAAAACATATTTTAAAATATGTTGAAGTACTACTAAAGAGGTTTTTTTTTATAGAAATATATTATTTTTTAATAAATGGATTATTTAAAGAGGTTATCCTGGATTTATGTACAAAAAAAATGTGCCTAAGCACTAACAGGCAGGTAGCTGCCATCTACCGGCCTGTTATGCCCGACATCCATTCACCGTTGTTCATCCGCGTCACAGACCACTCGTGTCGGGGTCAGATGGCAGGTTAAACAGAGCAGAGGTCACTTTTCGTGCTGCTCTGTGGAAGGGGCAGGACAGACGGTCTCCTGCTGATTGACAGCCGCATCCCCGCTACCTAATTGGGGAAAACGCTGTCAAGCAGCATGACAACAGCTCTGCTGCTCATGGACAGAGAGGAGGAGCCACCCCTCTGTTCACGTGACATCGATGGAAGCAGCAAAATTGCTGAGAGGAGCGGTCTGAGACCGCTTCATGTTAATGGTGACCGGCAGTGAATGGTTTCTTGCCCATCAGTCAGGTAGGTAGCAGCTACCTGCCTGTTAGTGCTCAGGCACATTTTTTTTAGACAAATCCCAGAAAACCCGTTTAAGAAGAACAAGACCAGAATATATTGAGACAAAGATAGCGCATTGTTATGCCACCTCCCTGTTTGCCAAAAGTCATGGCAGAAGAGTAGATAAAAAGTACCACTTAAACCACCACTCAAACATTTTGTTTTCAGAACTGGAGTTATGCTTTGAAATACAAATTTCCTGCCCCCTTTCTTATACCTACTCTCCGGCATTTTCATCTATTTCTTTACTCCGCGCCATCTTGGGATTGTAGCTTCTGACTGAAGTTAGAAGTTAGTCAAAAGCAATAAATTTATTAGTCTATGTAAAGGTCGGACCAAAAGGCCTGAAATGAGGGCACTCTTTTGACTTTATGATTGTATTTGTGACCTTGGCTGCTCCATGATAAGAACTGGTATCAGGTCTCAGCAGAAGTCACAAATCAACAATGATACAAAACGGAACAAAGCCGAAGAATAAATTGCAAAATGGTTTACAGGGGTGAGTAATAAATGACACCCAAAAGGAGCAAAAGAGAATTAGATAAAAGCATATATCAGCCGTGCATAAAAGAAAATGCTGTGTGGTGCTTTAAATATTTTTCTGGCATTTGCTTTTGACACGCCCCTCCAGGGCTTAGAATACTCAGAAACGGGCTTTCTTGAGGCCTCATCACGGGGATCACAGGGAAGAGATTCGGCTCTGTGACCCTGGGCTTGTCATTAAAAGTTTGGTGTGGGTGGCTCACTCTTTTAGGCAGGGCACACTTACCAGGTGCCCACAAGATGTTACTAACCCAGCCTGCAGTAACACACCGTTAATCGTTGTGGATGCCTGCAATGCTGCTCCATGGTAATCCGATGTTTACCATGGATACAGCCACACAGGAACCCCAGGAACTGCGCTTTAGCAAAGCACACTGGAAAATGTTGTCAGCAACTTTTCCTATGCGCTCTGCTAAAGCGCAGTTCCTGGGGCTTCCTGTGTGCATGCATCCATGGTAAATATTTGGGTTACCATGCAGCACATTTGCAGGCAGCCTCCAACAATTAACGCAGGCTGTTACTGCAGGCTGGGCTCTGCAGTAACTGGATCAGTTTAACATGGGGCACCTGTTAATTGTGGCCATAGCCTTAGGGATAGGGACCTGGTGGGGTTCTAGGACTGGTGACTGGACTTGGTATATGTTAATTACATGAGACCAGGGGTTTGACCTGGTGAGTTCTAGTGTGGGAGACATGTTAGCTAAGTACTACACAGTAGCTGAAGGTACCTGAGTGAGTTGGTATGGTGTTTCTGGTATTTTGACATGTAAGAAAGTTCACAGACACATGGACTGCAGTGCTTTATTTTTTGTCACAGTCTTTGGTACAGCAGCCCGCTGAGTACTGGGTTTCAGAGGCAGGGATCCAGCTACTCACTGTTATCGATAGTACATGTAACGGCACCCTTTATTTGTCCTTTCAGGTCATCTCACACAGCGCTTGCTTCACCTTTCCTGCCTTGCGCCTCGCCACACAGAGCTCTGAGCCAGTGACTGTGGCTTTTCCTAGGGGTTCCCCTGCAGTGTCTCCCCTTAGCCCTGTGGTTGCCATCTTTTCTACAGATTTGTGTGCAGTTGTCGAATGTGTCACCTTGGAAATGGCACAGCATTCGGGTGCATTCACTGGGAAAGGGAAAGGGAAAAGGCCGCTCCACCGCCCATATCCTCCTGGATTCCTGCACCTGGGACTCTACTACATATCCTCCAACTTTTGTCACTCAATTCAGTAAGGATTTTAACAACATAAAAAAACTACTAAATCGAAATGTTCCTATCTTATATAAGGATGACATCCTGCGCAAAATACTATCGGATGGCTGGAGAGTAGTAGCAAGTAGAGCGAGGAGTATTGGTAATATTGTATCACCTAGCACCTACATAAATAAGAAACAGGGACAACCCACATGGTTAACATATAAAGGGTCTTTTAGGTGTGGAGGAAATAGATGTAACATTTGCCAATACATTAATATCAGCAACATCTTCCGCAACAACAAAACTAATAAAACCTTTCTAGTGGACACATATATCAATTGTAACACCACACATGTGGTTTATTTAGCCACTTGTGGAATCTGCAACTTAAGCTATGTAGGCTGTACCACTAGATCTTTAAAAAAGCGTATATCCGAGCACATCACAGCATCCAATCCAAACTCAAAATCCTTAAAAACTGGAATGTCAGGTCTATCAAGACATTTTTGTGAGGTCCATGGTGGGGTTTTAACATCATTAACCATCATGGGTATAGAACGGGTTCATCGTCCTTATAGGGTGGAGATTGGGAGTGGGTGCTCCATAATCGGGAACTTTATTGGATCCTCCAGTTGGATGCCCGTAGCCCCAACGGTCTAAATTACAGAAATGATTTATGTTACTTCTATTAGGAAATAAATAAATATTCAATGGGTTGGGACCCCCTTTCTTCCCCCTTTTTTCCTTTCTTTCTTTTCCTATTAATACATTTTTTTTTTTTTTTTTTTTTTTGGGTTATAAGATTTCCAAAAGCGGATCATGTAATGGGCATCAAATATGGTAGTGCTAGATCATTCTAAACCTGTATTGTAGGCTAAAGTAGGAAATCAACATATATATAAAAAACCGTTGACAATAAGGACCGAAATAAGCTTACAAGTTTAGACACAGAAAATGTGCATGTCTATGAAGTAGATCAAAATAGAAGTTCTAACACAGTTTCTTTTGCTTTAACATTTGTTTTGGAAAGGATTGTAATATTAAACCTTTAACAAATAAATCAGTGAAATTAATCTCCCCAAAAAAAAGTTTGGAAATTTAAAATATTTTAATTTTTTTTTTTTTTCTTTTTTTTTTTTTTTTTTTTTTTATTACAAAAAGCGAACTATGTAATGGGCATCAAACATGGCAGAGCTAGACCATTCTATATCTGCATTGTAGGCTAAAATTAGGAAATCAACATATATGTAAAAAACCATTGACAATAAGGACCGAAATAAGCTTACAAGTTTAGACACAGAAAATGTGCATGCCTATGAAAGAGTTCAAAATATAGAATTTCTAATACAAATCCTTTTACCCTGACATTTGTTTTAGCAAAGATTGCAATATTAAAACTTAAAAAATAAATCAGTGAAATTAATGCCCAAAAAAAGTTTGGAAATTTTAAAAAGTTTTTTTTTTTTTTTTTTTCCTCTCTTCCCCCTCCCCCCCCATAATATAACTAAATTGAGGTAATGGAGTAATGTATCTATATATGAAAATAAAAAATAAAAAACAAGACTAGCTATAAAGTTACCGGGATGATTAAATTCAGAATCTGCTTGAACAATAAAACAACCGCACATTAGGAGTGTAATAATGAAATCTATTAATATGTGATAATCATCATAAATATATTAGAACGCACTGAAATTTTCTTTGTATTACAATGTGTTGGTTTTCCATCATATAAGGATAAGGAAAAGGAAGTAAAAATAAAAACATTAAAGGTGGAGATCCATGAAGTTATTAAATATATACTGTATGTATTGAAATATTTTGGTGTGTCAGAAAATAGTGCAATGCTCCCTCTTGTGCAAATTTCAACTCCATAACATGTGAAAGAGTTAAATTCTAGTTTCTTTATTATCACCATTGTTAATTAGGTTCAGCTGTGGGTGGAGGTTTCTTTTTTATAAATGTATAAACTTTTGTATTTTGTATTGCTAATGATTAAGGAAGTTGTGTCTTCCGAAACGCGTCTAGCGCCCAGCTAGCACGCTGAATGATTTTATAAATTTCATTTAACAATAAAGAACAAAATTTTATGAAGACAAGCATCGGTGGTTTTCCACTTTACAGCATTCGGGTTGCTAGCTGAGCCTGATCTTCTCCACTAGTCTTTTGGGTTCCCTGTGACCTGCTTCCTAGTTCCTCCGCTTACCTGCGCTTGACAATGGATGCAAGTCCCACGGGTGGATTGCTCACTTCCTGTGCCTCTGGGACCCCCTCTTTTTCCCAAAGCCACTTGGGTGATGTTCTGCTCTAGGGTTCGGCCTTATGATGAGCTCCTACTTGCTAGAGTCCTCTGAACACTTCTCAGGTGTATATTCTCTAGCTGTCCTCCAACACAACTCTGGTGTTTAACGGTCTCTCCTCAGCTGTTCTACCACCTCTCTTCAGCTGTCACTCTCTCTGTTAGCTGTCTTTCTTCTCACTGTGGTCTCTGACATTCTAGATGTTTCTTGCTCTATTTATACCCTTTGTCACGTGTCCCACGTTATTTACGTGTGCTCTTTCTGACCTCTCTCCTCCCAAAGAGCTCCCTCTAACTAAGTCCCTTAACCACCCAACCCACTACAATCATTCCTAGAATGATCTGGTGTCCTGGCACCGGTCTCTACTTCCCTTACCAGTGAGTGGGATACTACACCCTAACAGGGATGAGTACCTCTGTGGCAACTGGACCGGCAGGGGCGCCACACTTTCACTCTCATATATTTAGTCAACATCTGGAAACTGTTGTTAAGAGTGGGTTCAGACCATGGAAGAAAGGCAGAATGTTCCATTATACCATTTTCTTAAAATTCTCCTTTCTGGTTTTCTATTAGAAATACTGATATAAAATACTGACTGAATGTCACAAGTGTGTTTCTGAGACCTCTGGGGTATCTGAGATCAGAAGGTCACAGTGTTTGGCTGATCACAGGTCCTCTTTAGTGCCTGCTTGGCAATTATCATGAGTTAATGGAATTATTTCCTTTCAGTGCTAAAGGAGTTAAGATTTCCTTTGAGAATTTTTGTTCAGCTTATATACCTTATGATTACTCCCCGATTCTATATACTGTAAACTCACTCCTTTGCCAATAATAAATCTTCTATGCTGAACTTGCTGGAGAAGTTTTTCCAGTTTTGGCTGTGGATTTCCTTTAAATTGAAGCTGTGAAATCCCTTTCTTGAAAGCTGTGGAGTTCCTTTGTTGTTTTATTCCCACTTGTTTGTCTTTCTATCTTTGTTGTCTTATTGTAGTAGTAAGGCTAGTTTCTTGATGCATATGTCACGGCAAGCCCAGGGTCACCAGGGTCTAGGCATGTGTATCATGCAGGGGGAAAGGACCCATCTAGGGATAATAGGGTGCTCAGGGTACAGACTTAGGTAAGTGTTACAGGGTGAGCCCTCTTCTGTCCCCAATCACAAGAGTATCAATTTTACCAATCTCATTGGAATTTCCTACCTGTTGTACCACACACCGAGCGTTTCCTGACTAATAACACAAAAATACCAAGATTTAAATATTGTCTTAATATAAGACAGGGGAACATTGCTTTACACATTTTCATCCCCTTATCTGACTCTCCAATGAAGAGTGATTTATTCTAATCGCAGCAATAATTAAGCATTTGGAGGAATTTTTAATATTTTGGGGGTTTCCTTGGCTGTCCCAGTGAAAGTTTAAATGTTCTCATTATGAATATTAAAATATTTCTTTACAGAACTTAATTCCTGGGTTCAAATCCCACAATGACAACATTTGCAAGGAGTTCTTTATATGTTTTCATTGGATTTTTCTCGCATTCCAAAGGGTATACTCAAAGGAATTTAAGTTGTGAGTCCCAATGAGGACAGTATTTATAATGTCTGTAAAGAGGTATAGAATATGATGGAGATATATAAGCATGTTAAATATTTTACTAAAGTAAAGGCGGTGAACTTTGAGTCTATCAGTTTGGAATACTTTAGCAAGTAGCTGCCACCACCCATAGTATAGGATACTTCTAACTTGGTAACTCAATAAAGAATTGGAATGTCCTTTTATAATAACAATGCCTAAGTTTTGTGTCTTGATTAGATGGCCTCTTGCTGTGTGGTCAGTTTCCTTCTCTGCTGAGCCACAGCCTGGTCAGTCTCCTTCCTATGCTGTAATGGTTCTCTTTCTCTTCTTTTCTTCCCTTGCTTTGCTGCTAACTAGGTCTTTCTCACAATTTTGCATGTGTCTATCAAAGTTGGGTGGGGCTATTTATACTCACCTTGCACTAGTGTTCTTTGTTGGCTATAGTTCTTTGGTGGATATTTCCTAATGAGATCTAACCCTGCAACTAAAGGGGCCGTCAACACTGTCAATATCGCTGCTGCACGTGACGTTGGAGCAAATGACGCGTGTGACAGGACGCGTGTGACAGGGCGCATCAACCAGCGATAAATCCTGTTTGATGGTTGCCAGGTTTTCGGACTGAGTCCGAAAACCTGGCGATGGCCGCCCGGTGTCACGGGAGTACGCGATCAGCCAGCTCCCAGTGCCTCTCAGCAAGCGCTGGGAGTGGTATCCAGGGTAAACTGCGGGTAACTAGGCAGCGCACACGGACCCTACTTACCCACTGTGTACCTTGGATACCAGCCGGTGAGCGGAGAAGGCTGGTAACCAAGTATACATCGGGTATCTAGGCAGCGCATGCTGCCAAGTACCCGCAGGTGTTACCCTAGATACCAGCCTGCAGACATCGTGGAAATGATATTTAAATCATTTCCACTGATGTCGCTGTTCCAATGATCGCTGGTGAGTCCTGCCTGTGTGACAGCTGACTAGCGATCAGCCGTCAATGTAGCCAGCGATCAGATCGCTGACGACATTGACGTGTGTGACGCCGGTTTAAGAGATTTTTTTCTGTTAGGCAGAGACCAATTTATATTACTTCTCTCTTGTGTTGGTGGGAGGTTTCTATAGCTTTAATTTATTATACTGATTTTTCTCTCATTGTGCACGGTCTCTGTCTACCTTCGCACACATTCCCTATCTTAGTCTGTTGCATGTATTGTTGTACGTATTGTTCCCCTCTGGTTTCTTGGGAGATATGATAAACTGCCAGATGGCTTTTCAGGGATCTTAGATATGTTTTTAATTATGACACTAGGTTTTTTTAATCTGCACAGGAACCAGCAGTATGTGGGTTCAGCTGCTGTGTTATAGATTTTATTTCTACCTTTACCTGTGTTTGAGTCAGGTATGTGCATAAAAAATAAATAAGGCCCATTCAGGTGTAAATTAAAAGTGTAATAACAATTTAAATATTTAGTTAATAATAATGTAGAGCAAGTGATTACATTTAAATATACTTCATAAGTGAAATCTGGAAGAAACCTTCTATAAGATGTCCCTACTAGGCTGTTTCTAAACTGACAAATGTTCTTTGTCAGGGAAATCCATCTTCAGCTCCACCCATGAATATGGCCATGTAAGCGTGGGGGCCTACACAGTGTTCACACCATTGCTAATCAGAAACTCAGGTTACCTCAGGCAGGGACATTGCTGAGCTCAGGGTGTCAGCACACAGCTTCTGTGATCTTATCTGACTCCTCTCCATTCACATAGCTGTGCTCTGTGCAATTAGCTGAGGAGCTGTGTAGAGGATAATAGCTGATAACATGGAGCATAGTGATGTGAATGGAGATAAGTCAGTGTCGAAGCTGTGTGCTTGTAGTGTGAGTTCAGCACTGTCCCTGCATGTAGTAACCTGAGACTGTGATCAGCTGTAGTGTGAGCACTATGTAGCCCCCCTCCCACCACACTCGTATTCATTGTGTGAAGGTGAAGGTGGATTTCCCTGACAATGAGCATATGCTAGGTTTAGAAACAGCCTAGTGGGGTCATCTTCTGAAAGGTTTTTGAAATGTTTCGCTTCCAGAATTCATGAATGAAGGATATTTGAACACTTATTATCATCACTTGCTCTACATTATTATTAAAATAAAAATCTAAAGATGTGTTATACTTTAAATGTTATATTTAAAGTGTCATCTTCTTGAGACAATCCTTTAGGTGTTGAGGTTTTGTGACCAACATTCATGCTAGGTCACTTATGTCCTGGGGCAACAGTAACATATGGCACAATATACCAATATACCATGCATTCTTCAGTATTATTTTACTTTTAAGCATGCAGAAGGTTTTTAATGCAATTTCTTAAATATGTTCCAAGTGTCACTGAGCACACAGGAATTTGAAGGCAATACTAATGAAATATTACTCCAAGTATCTCTATGTTACCTTTAATATAAATTCTTGGATTTATACATGGCTTCTACTCTACTCTGTAAATAACACATATATCTGTACATGTATATGCACCTGCTCACAAAGTACCTGAACTAGTTTCCCTAATCATATTACAGAAAGCTAACCATATGTTTACATAGAAGAAAAACAAGGACATATTTATAATTCTTAGAAGGTTACTAGACAGCTGCAAACCTTCTACCAAACCATTGACTATTAATTAATGGCCTCTTTGATTTCCCATGTGCGAGAAGCATGTTAATTAACAACCAACATGGCAGATGATTTTAATACCATATACACTGCTCCAAATATATAGGGAGCACAAACAACACAATGTAACTCTTATGGTACCTTTACACGCCGCAACAGGATGGTGGCAACAACCGGGTACATGAGAGAAATGTATCTTGCACCGCCAAATCAACCCGAGGTAGAGGCGTGTGAAGACGGTTGTTGCCACCCACCAGTGGAGGCACCTGTTTCAGAGCACTGCCTAAAACAGGTGGTCACCAAGCCGATGGTTGCGGCCTGTATTGGCGTGTAAATAAGGAACAGAAGGGTTTTTCTACACCATGCTATGTACCTGGTATGTACCTGGGGCGTGACACAGCCTCCGGGAAACCCCCCCTTCAGCGATCATTGGAGGAAGCTCCTGCGTTACGATTGGTTGTTGCTGCATAGGGCGGCATATTTAAGGAGCTGACCAGTCACACTACACAATTGCTCGAGCGTCATGTATTAATCAGCCTCCTGCGCTGCCTGGCCAATCATGATGTTATTGCTTTGTCCTATCAGCGTATGGACTTCTCGTAATCCACAATTGTGGCACGCCTATGTGTTGTCCCTGCTGCACCAGGTCCGCCCATATTAGCTTGTTGTTGCGGCATGTAAATGTGGTAAGGTAAGCTACAGATGGTAACTTGTGGCACCCGGCGGTGTATCCAGAGATAGATGTAACCTACCGTAGCGCACCTTGTTGCGGCGTGTAAAGGTGGTGCGATTACCGTTTGCAACCGTTGCAGCGTGCTCGCGCACGTGAAGTACCCGGTTGTTGCCACCATCCTGTGGCGGCGTGTAAAGGTACCATTAGGGTGCGTTCACACGCTGCGTATTTGCTGCATATTTGTACATGAGTGCTCTTGCAGTTTTTGTAGCCAAAACCAGGAGTGGCTGATTAAATACAGAAGCGGAACAATTGTTTCCATTAGACTTTTCCTCTGATTGTTCCATTCCTGGTTTTGGCTACAAAAACTGCAACAGCACTCGCGTAAAAATACGCAGCAAATACGCAGTGTGTGAATGCACCCTAAGGGTACCTTTACACGCCGCTACTGGCGGGTGGATACAACCAGCTACTTCACGTGCACGAGCACGCACAAACGGTTACAAACGGTAATCGCACCACCTTTACACGCCGCCACAAGGTGCGCTACGCTACGTTACATCTATCTCTGGATACACCGCCGGGTGTCTCAAGTCACCTTCTGTAGCTCATCTTACCTCATTTACACACCGCTACAACCAGCTAATATGGGCGGACCTGGTGCAGCAGGGACAACAGATAGGCGTGCCACAATTGTGGATTACGAGACGTCCGTACGCTGATAGGACAAAGCAAGAACATCATGATTGGGCAGGCATCGCAGGAGGCTGTTTAATACATGACGCTCGATCAATTGTGTAGTGTGACTGGTCAGCTTCTTAAATATGCCTCCCTATGCAGCGACTACCAATCGTAATGCAGAAGCTTCCTCCAATGATCGCTGATGGGGCGCGGTAACCCGGAGCCTGTGTCACGCCCCAGCTACATACCAGGTACATAGCATGGTGTAGAAACAACCCTTCTGTTGCTTCTTTACACGCCGATACAGCTCGCTACAATCGGCTGTGTAGCCACCTGTTTCAGGGCAGTGCTCGGAAACAGATGCATCTACTGCCGGGTGCCTCCTATCGCCTTCACACGCCGCTACTACGGGGTACATTGCCGATGCAAGCTACATTTGTAGCATGTAGCTGGTTGTATCCACCCGCCAGTAGCGTCGTGTAAAGGTACCCTTAGGCTACTTTAACATCAGCGTTTTTGGTGAATTTCAGCAGATCCGGCAGATTTACCGCATCTGCTGCATCTGCCACGTAACGGCCGATTTGCGGCAAGCCTGAGGCAAGCCCCCATTAAATTTCTATGGGACTTGCAGCAAGTGCGGGATGTGTGGTTTTTGCGGCAGGTCAAAAAACTATGTTTAGACTTGCCGTAACTTCCGGATTTGCACCTGCTGCAAGTCCCATAGAGAATGAATGGGGGCTTGCCTCAGGCTTGACGTAAGTCAGACGTTACGTGGCAGATGTGGCAGATGGGGTAAATCTGCCGAGAATCAACAAAAATGCTGATGTAAAAGTGGCCTAAGTCATTCACACTTCAGTGAAATCAACCTGTCCAGTTATAAAGTAACACCGATTGTGAATAGAGATGAGTGAACACCTGAGGGTTTGGATTTGGTGCGGTTTGCCGAATTAAATTTGAATGATAATTGGAACTGTGGTGAACTGTTCTTTGATCTATTTGTTGAACATATGCCTGTTTGGTGAACCAAACCTGAACTTCAAAAGGTTCACTCATCTCTAGTGTTCAGTGTTTTTCTGCCTAGGAATTTTCATCGGTAGGACTAAATTTCTGTAGAGCCACAGTGGTAATATATGCAGATCATTCATGCTTCATCCTTATGTGAGTGGTTTATTGACTGTTGATCATGTAGTCTTGAGGCATTTAGAAACATCTTCATGTATTTCTAAGTTTAATTTTAGATGTTTATTATAGATATTTGTAAAGTTCAACAACAACAGGAATATATGTCACAGTTAGACATACAGTTAGAACAACAGGAATATATGTCACTCTGTAAGGGAGGGTGATCTAATGGGACACCACTTCTTATATTACTTTGGAAAGCTTTAAGAAAAAAAAACTTTTTCATCTTTACTTTTTCCTTATTTTACTTGGACCCTTAGGGCGCCTCAGCACTGCAGTGTCTGATCGCTCCTGCTGTTCATAGCCATGATGATCCACTATTGTGAACAGCAGAAATGATCACTTGTGTGACCGACACTGCTGAAGCATCTCTAACAGGAAATGAGTCCTGACAGTTTCAGGGGTCATCAGCTGACTCCGCTCTGTCATGTCACTCACAGCTACGCCCTGTGATCAAGACATAGGGTCACCGATTTCAGCAGAGGAAGGATGTGTTTGACAATCCAGCAATCTAAGGGGTTTAAGTTGATCCACCCACATCTCTTACCTGCACATGTGGGCTGATAAAATCAGCTGATATATGCAGGGAATAATGCAAGATTAGTATGTGAACTTGCATTCAAAGAAGGGAGGGGACCCATGCCTAACCTAGTACTACATGAGTCACAAAGGGATTAATAGCATATAGAACCTCCCTGACACCTGCACATTCAGCCCCACTGCTGCGAGGAAATTAACTTTAATCCTCCATGCACTATTTGGGGAGTAATCATTTAGTGGCGTCGGGTATAGTTGTGGCACCCCAAGGTTTATGTGCCACAGTAACACCACAAAGGGTTAACTCCCTACACAACCCACAACACTACACTAGCGCCTGCAGGCCAGAAGGGGGAGCCAAAGCTGCTTTCCTATATATTCTGGTGTGGAGAGGAAGTGACAGTTAGTTCAGTTCCCAGGAGAACTGAGGAAGAAGGACCTGGGTGTAAAAGGACTGTGTTAGGCTCACCCCACGGTCCACTGTCCAATTCCAGGCCGGCCAGGGTCTGAGGAACAGGAGAAGGAGTAGAGAGGAACACCCCTGGGAGACTGAGTCCCCTGAGACTCACCCCAAAGAAGCGCATAGAACGGATACCGGATCTGATGCTGTGCCTGACACAAACAGCACAGTGAACACCGGATTAGTGAAGGTCCCACATCGTCACTGTACCACAGCGAAGCAACACGGTGGGGTCAGGAACACTGAATAATACTCAAGTTGCTTAGCAGATTGGTACCCGTGAGGGAAGAGAGGGCTGGCAGCCTAGCTAAAGCGGCAGCAGGGCCACACACACAGTGCAGAAACAGGGAGCCAAAGGACCCGGCCAGGGTGGGAGCAACCGGACCCCTGCACAGACTCCGTGGACTGTGCTCTGCTGAATATCATTTACAGTAAAGACTTGGAAAACTACAAAACCGTGAGTCTGTGTAATCCTTGCAAATCCTGTCCTCCCTCACAAACTGTTATCATCACTACTGTCCCGGGGACCAGGCTCTGCTCGTGGAGAGCCGTCACATCATCGGCTGCCGCCCATCATCCCTGGAGGTTCTGCAGCAGCGGTGGTCACCCTGATCACATACCATGGGTGGTGTCATGACTTTATCTCCTGTAAATACCCTCCATTACTTATGGGCTCGGGACACAGTCCGGACCAAGACTGCTGTGATAACCCCCGTGATACCCCAGTCCGGTATCGATTACCCCATCCCAGTGGGCTCCACATAGTCACTGCTCTGTGCATCATGACCGGCAAATGTAACCGCCCCCTTCACTGACAGCTGGTTCTAATACTGTCCGAAGATGTGCACTCGCCTTGTCTATATTGCACCATATTCCACTATTGCTCCACTATTTACACTATATATTCAACCAATTAGTATTTCCATACATATACAGAGGTGGCCCTAGAAAAAGGAAAATCCCTATGAAGCAGCTCAAGAAACTTACTTAATTAGAGGAAAGATGAGTGCAAGCTTCAAATTTGTGCATAGTCTGATGTCTTTATTAGAAAACACCCAGATAAAAAGGGTCAAGGGGAAGAAGGCAGTGCAGGTGCCAACCAAACAACAGTGCCAGCAGCAGTGGATTATAGATTTTTTACAGGGTCACAAGTGTTATGGATTCACAGACATACAGTTATATCAAAGGAACAATAAGTAGATGATATAGTGCTCATTATATACAGAAACCACAGGTTAACAATCTCTCAATGTTATATACATCAAGGAATGCAGACAATATAAAGTGTAACCCCTGGTCTACCTGTTACAAATTATAAGGCACAAACAGTAATAAGATCAATTCTTTTCCTATACAGTAAACATAGTCTCCAAAGAACCCATTACTATACACTGGGCCCATTGATCATATAGTGAGAGACTAATATTACCATTGCTGCCAGCAGCCATGAGGATGGCAGACATCGGATACAGGCGCCTGAGGAAGGTGGAGCCCGATGCCATTTCGTGGCTTAAGAGTTAAGGCTACTTCACCTCCCCCTGATGAAAGTGGGTTGTTTCGATACTATGTTTGCTGTATAGGACAGAATTGATCTTGTTACTGTTTGTACCTTATAATTTGTAACAGGTAGACCAAGGGGTTACACTTTATATTGTCTGCATTCCTTGATGCATGTAACATTGAGATTGTACGTGTTTCTATATATAATGAGCACTATATCATTTACTTACTGTTCCTTTGATATAACTATGTCTGTGAATCCATAACACTTGTGACCCAGTAAAAAATCTATAACCCACTGCTGTTGTGTGGTTGGCACCTGCACTGCCTTCTTCCCCTTGAGCCTTTTTATCTGGGGGTATTCTAGTGAGACACCAGACTATGCACAAATTTGAAGCTTGCACTGTTTTTCCTCTAATAGTATATGTTCAATCTGTCTGATGAAGATCTTAATGTTAGGGTGAAACAGAACAATTACCTGCTGGGAGTTTATAATAAACTTCATTTCCTTATTGCACAAGAATGAATGATGGATGTTCCCTCATAAAATGTAAAGATATTAGGTGAAGTTAGATTTCATGCGGCCGTTGATGCATCTTGGTAGCGTCCAATAATCAATCGGTCATTGACCAGGAAGGCTTATCCTTTTTGTGTTGAGGTTTATGTTATATCTTGTGGATGAGTTTCATTTTTACCACTTATACCTGATAATTTACTAGTCCTATGTGTGTGACAAAGCGGAGGTATCGCCTATTTTCTCCCCTTGGGTCTCCACACACAATCTCTCCCTATTCCTCTGATGCCATGTCTCTGCTCAATGATGCTTGAGTTTATTGCCACAAAGTGTCTCTGCTTGTTTCTCACCTGCAGCCCTCAAAACAATTACACATATCCATCAAAATAATGTATCTCTTCTGTGGTGGTAAATAGTCAGAGACAGATGGGCAGCCGTCTGCAAGAGCCCATCTTTAAAAATTAATCGCAACATCAACACCAGTCCTCCCGGGAAGGGAGTGTGTGACATTTTGCTATATTGTGTGACATTGGACATGCTTACGTATGTGTCTTTAGATCGGCGGATGACATTTCTGCTTTTGAAGCGCTTGTGACTCGAAAAAAAAACAAATGACATATTTGCAGTTGGATGAATCTTTTCAAATAAAATCAAAATGATTACATATCGAATAGATACGCCTTGGTGTGCAGTGAATGTTGAGCATGTCAGGTATAACAAAGCTCAGTTTATCTCATTGACATATATGTTGTCTGTGTTTTTGAGTAGGCTGCAAATAAGCATCTTTAAGTACAGGGTCGTCTCAAGGAATTAGAATATCATCAAAAAGTAATTTTTTTTCAGTAATTCAATACAAAAAGTGAAATGCGTATTTTATATAGAGTCATTACAGAGTGATCTATTTCAAGTGTTTACTTCTGTTAATGTTGATGATTAAGGCTTACAGCCAATGAAAACCCAAAGGTCATTATCTCAGTAGGGAGGATGAAATGTTAAAAACTGAGCTGCCATATTCCACGAGACATCAAAGGGTGAATATAATATTGATCTATTAGTCAACGTGCCCTGATACCCCCTGATACATGGCAATATGATATGGATGTGTCCTGAGGAAGGAGCCAGAGAGCACTGACTAATCAATCAATATTTTATTCACCCATTGATGTCCCATGGAATACGGCAGTGCGGTTTTTAAGCCTTCATCCTCCCTACTCTATATGCACCACGCTTGGGGGTGAAGCCTCTAATACCTATTTAGGTAATATTTTATCTCTCAAACCCTTTATCCTCCCTACTTTAAGTTTCTGAGATAAATTTACCTTTGGATTTGCCGTAATCATCAATATTTACAGAAATAAACACTTGAAATAGATCACTCTGTTTGTAATGACTCTATATTATATATGTGTTTCGCTTTACAGTGCGTTGTGAAAGTATTTGCCCCCTTGAACTTTTCAACCTTTTGCACATTTCAGGCTTCAAACGTAAAGATATAAATTCTAATATTTTTGTGAAGAATCAACAAGTGGGACACAATCGTGAAGTGGAACGAAATTTATTGGATATTTTAAACTTTTTTAACAAATAAATAACTGAAAAGTGGGGTGTGCAATATTATTCGGCCCCTTTACTATCAGTGCAGCAAACTCACTCCAGAATTCAGTGAGGATCTCTGAATGATCCAATGTTGTCCTAATGACAGGTAATGATAAATAGAATCCACCTGTGTGTAATCAAGTGTTTATATAAATGCAACTGCTCTGTGATAGTCTCAGGGTTCTGTTTGAAGTGCAGAGAGCATCATGAAGACCAAGGAACACACCAGGCAGGTCCGAGATACTGTTGTTGCACAGTTTAAAGCTAGATTTGGATACAAAAAGATTTCCCAAGTTTTAAACATGTCAAGGAGCACTGTGCAAGCGATCATATTGAAATGGAAGAAGTATCAGACCACTGCAAATCTACCAAGACCCGGCCACCACTCTAAACATTCATCTCAAACAAGGAGAAGACTGATCAGAGATGCAGCTAAAAGGCCCATGATCACTCTGGATGAACTGCAGAGATCTACAGCTGAGGTGGGAGAGTCTGTCCATAGGACAACAATCAGTCGTACACTGCACAAATCTGGCCTTTATGGAAGAGTGGCAAGAAGAAAACCATTTCTCAAAGATATCCATGAAAAGTCTCATTTGAAGTTTTCCACAAGCCATCCGGGAGACACCAAACATGTGGAATAAGGTGCTCAGGTCAGATGAATCCAAAATCAAACTTTTGGCTACAATGCAAAACGATATGTTTGGCGTAAAAGCAACACAGCTCATCAACCTCAAAACACCATCCCCACAGTCAAACACGGTGGTGGCAGCATCATGGTTTGGGCCTGCTTTTCTTCAGCATGGACAGGGAAGATGGTTAAAATTGATCGGAAGATGGACGGAGCCAAATACAGGACCATTCTGGAAGAAAACCTGTTGGAGTCTGCAAAAGACCTGAGACTGGGAAGCAGATTTATCTTCCAACAAGACAATGATCCCAAACATAAAGAAAAATCTACATTGGAATGGTTCAAAAATAAACGTATCCAGGTGTTAGAATGGCCAAGTCACAGTCCAGACCTGAATCCAATCGAGAATCTGTGGAAAGAGCTGAAAACTGCTGTTCACAAACGCTCTCCATCCAACCTCCCTGAGCTTGAGCTGTTTTACACGGAAGAATGGGCAAGAATTTCAGTATCTCGATGTGCAAAACTGATAGAGACATACCCCAAGCGACTTGCAGCTGTAATCGCAGCAAAAGGTGACGTTGCATAGTATTAACTCAAGGGGGCTGAATAATATTGCACGCCACTTTTCAGTTTTTTATTTGTTAAAAAAGTTTAAAATATCCAATAAAATTCGTTCCACTTCACAATTGTGTCCCACTTGTTGTTGATTCTTTACAAAATGATTAGAATTTATATCTTTATGTTTGAGTCTGAAATGTGGCAAAAGGTTGAAAAGTTCAAGGGGGCCAAATACTTTCACAAGGCACTGTATATATGGAATTACTGAAATAAATTAACTTTTTGATGATATTCGAATTTTTTGAGATGCACCTGAAGGCTCCAAATGTTTGAAGCAAATAAAAAAAGATATAAATTATCTGGTTTTGTAAAAATAAGAGCTGCGTGAATAGCAGTGCTGGTATACAGGGAGTTAACTCCTGCGGCTCCTGCATTAGCTGGCTTATGTAGGAGCTATGTGAATAGCGGCACCTGTAATCAGGTGATCAGAGAACACCATTGCTATAGTAACTGCTGTTAGGTTAATGGCAACTGTGGTAATGGTGACATCACCTCTTACCAAGCTTCATTCTCTGCTCACTCATTGAGTGATCAGATAGCATGGGAGCAGAAGCGTTCTTTCTCCCCATGCTAACTGATATAGCATAGCTGCATCATTTGAAGAAAAGAGAGACAGAAGATAGAAGACAGAATACTAGGACGTGGATGGGTTCGTGAAAATAATAGAGATGGCGTCGCTAAGGGTGTCTGTGTATTTAATTCTAATAAAGTATTTTTTCTCTGTGTGTTGTCTTTTTAACCCTTTATTGAAGATTCTTAATGGCCAGGTCTAACTTGGCCTGACATTAAGACTCTCAGGCTTAATACCAGCTGGTAAAACAAAGCTGATTTTAACCCCTTATTACGCTTGCCACCTGCTACCAGGGCTACTGGAAGAGCCTGGTAAAGCACCTGGAAAGGACGCTACAATAAATGCGTCATTTTCAGAGGCAGCTGCGGACTGCTATTCTTTAGAGTAATGGGGGCCCTAAAACAATGGGCCCTCACCCCGCTGAGAGTACCAGCCTTCAGCTGCCTAATTTTACCTTGGCTGGCAATTATAAATAGGGTGGAGCCAATGCACTTTTTTGCCAGCCAAGGTAAATTTTTGCAGCTAAGGGTGGCAGCTCACAGCTGTCTGCTATCACTGGGCTAGACTTAAAAATACTACAAATCCCCACCCAGGTTTTATTTAATTATTTATTTATTTAACACCCTATGACGGCAGATTGATTGCCATACATCTAAAGGTACCTTTACACACAGAGATATATTGCTTGCAATTCACTGGTTGCAGTGAAATTATGGACAGATTGTTCTATTTTGTTGCATGTACAAGAGGAACAATGTGTCCATGATTTCACTGCAACCAGTGAATTGCAAGCAATATATCTCTGTGTGTGAAGGTACCTTAATGTGTATGGCAACCTAGCAGAATCACAGTCCAGATTGTGGAAATACACTCTGACTGCAACAGCCAATCACAGAGGTTCTCACAGAGTGTGAGAGTCTGTAATTGGTTGTTTGTCTGACAATGCAGTGAATATGCAAGTAGCTTAATAGGCGACCTTGAAAGTGATTCAGCAGGACACTAGGCTGACCGGAAGTGTTTCTGCAGTATCACGGGACACTGAGCTGGCCCAGGAGCAGCAGCAGGAGTCTGGTAAGCCCTATCTACCTGTTTTTCTATTTATCTATCTTCACTATATTCTGTCACATGCTGTATGGCAGTACAGTAAGCAGACTGTGTACATCATGTGCAATTTGAGCACTGTTTCAACCTTTTTACAGCCCTCCAAGACGTCTTTGTAGGGTGCGACAGAAAATTACTCGCATTTCCCATTGACTTACATTGTATTCACTATTCGGAATGAATACACAAGTATTAGAAAGTACTATTATGAGTATAGCAATTACAAATATTGCGGTACTCGCTCATCATAAACTCCTGAAGGCCAACAGGAGTTACACTGAAAACAGATGAAAGAGCCAAAGGGTAAAACACTAAACACTACGGTATTAACACTTGTCAGTGACTGTTGCAGCAGCTGCGGTCAGGACTGGGGAGGGAGGAGGCTCCTGGCTGCTTTTACTTTCAATACAGCAGCAATTGGCTCTGCCTCCTCAGCGTCCGCCCCCTCCAGCTAGGGAGTGTGATGATTGATCAATCCAGCAGTCATTCTACCTCTGCATCAAGTGACTCTGTGTTCATCAGGACGCCAGGTGCTGTATATGGGGAGCTCTGCTGTATGTGGGGGTGCTGTATATGAGGCTGGGGTACTGTATATGGGGGGGCTCTGCTGTATATGGGGCTGGGGTGCTGTATATCGGGGGCTCTGCTGTATATGGGGGTCTCTGCTGTATGTGGGGGTGCTGAATAAGGGGCAGAGGTGCTGTATATGGGGGGCTCTGCTGTTATATGGGGGCTCTACTGTATATCGGGGTGCTCTGCTGTATGTGGGGCTGCTGTACATGGGGCTGGGGTGCTGTAAATGGGGTGTTGTGCTGTATATGGGGATGTTGTGCCATATATGGGGGTGCTGTGCCGTATATGGTGGTGCTGTATATGGGGTACTGTGCTGTTTATGGGGGTGCTGTACTGTATATTGGGCTTCTGTGCTGTATATGGGAGTACTGTGCAGTTTATAGGGGTGCTATTCTGTTTATTGGGCAGCTGTGCTGTATATTGGGGTGCTGTATATGGGGTACTGTGCTGTTTATTGGGGGGCTGTATATGCGTCTCCTTGTTGTATATGGCGGTGCTATATATGGGGTGCTATATTGTATATGGGGTGCTGTATAGTATATGGAGGGGCTATGAGGTGCATTATACTATATGGCGGACTATGGGGGATGCATTATAGTATTTGGAGGACTATGCATGGTGCATTATATTATATGGAGGGCTATGTCGTGCTTTATAATATTTGTAGGTTTATGGGGTGCATTGTAATAATATGAGGACTATGGGGGTGCATTATAATATATGGAAAATTATGGGGTGCATTGTCCATGTGGGTGCATTTTATTATATGGAGGGCTATGGGGGTGCATGCATTATAATATATGGAGCCAATTATACTATATGGAAGTCATTACAATATTTGGAGGGCTCTGTGGGGGCAGGATAATACTTGCAGGGCTATGATGGAGCCTTTATACTTTATGGGGGGCTATTTGAGTGCTGTTTTGGGGTCTATTATACAGTGTAAAGAGGTTTAGGACAATTATACTATATGGAGGGCTGTGAGGGGGTCACAGTTGGGGATCATACTGTGCCAGAGTAGTTGGGGGGGTACCGTATGGTCATGTGGAGGGTCCTGTGGAGGATTTCAGTGTGGGGGGATCATAGTGTTTGGTGGACTCTTTTAGTGGCATCATACTTTATAGGGGCAATGAAAGATCAATTCTCCCACTGGTTTGTCTGCACTTGTCCTCCTTCCTGCTCCAACATTGGGGGATGATGGGTGCTGTAGATGGATGATGGGGGCTGCAGGGGATATTGGGGGATGGAGGAGCCTGCAGAAGAATGATGGGGACATTGGGGGATGATGGGGGCTGCAGATGGATAATGGGGGCAGCAGGGGGACATTGGGGGATGATGGAGGCTGCAGAAGGATGATGGGGATATTGGGAGATGATGAGGGCTGCAGAAGGATGATGGGAGCTACAGGTGGATATTGGGGTATAATGGCGGTTGCAGATGGTGGGGATATTGTGGTGGATGTTGAGGCTCTCAGGAGGATGAATGGATTCTCACAGGGGGATTTTAATTGGGGGATGATGGGGGCTGCAGATGGATGGACAGGGAATTGGGGGATTGATGGGGCTGCAGAAGGATGATGGGGCTACAGTGGACTATTGGGGAATGATAGGCTGCAGGGGGATATTGGGTGATGATGGGGCAGCAGAAGGATGATGGATGCTGCAGGGGGTATTGGGGGAATGAGGGCTGCAGATGAGATGAAGGAGTCAGGGAGATATGGGGCTGCAGATGGATGATGTGGCTGCAGGGGATTTGGTGAATGATGGGGCTGCAGAAGGATGATGGAGGCTGCAGGGGGATATTGGGATGATGTAACTGCAGATAGATGTTGGAGGCTTTCAGGGGGAATTATATGGAGGCTGCAGATGGATGATGAGGCTGCAGGGGGATTTGGGGAATGATAGAGGCTGCAGATGATGATGGAGGCTGCAGGGGGACATTGGGGGATTGTTGTGTGGATGGTATTGGGATGATAGCTGCAGATGGATGATGGAGGATGCAGGGTGATATTAGGAGATGATGGGGGCTGCAGATGGATGATGGAGGCTGCAGAGGGACATTGGGAGATGATGGGGCTGCAGATGGATGATGGATGACACAGTTTGGTTATACTGGTCTGTGATGACAATTATTGTACAGTATGTAATAAATGTTCATTTTTTTGTTCATCAATAAATGTGAATTCTTCATAGAGATAAGATGTCCCCTGAAAATAAGACATTGCGCTTCTTTGGGGGCAAAAATTAATATAATGTCTTATTTTCAGGGAAAGAGGGTATTAGCTCTGGGCATCCCCGTGTGCGGCGCTTGTGATTGGCTAAACATTTCAGGACGAGGTGTGGTCTGTTGAGGAAGACGCGCCATTTTACTAGCTTAGTGCAGTGGTGGCTTGTTGATGCTCAGACTACAGGTCTTTGTATGTGTGGACGGTGCCGCATGGTGAAATGTCTGACTAGTCAGTGCCAGGCAGTGATCACTTTGGAGCTGCCCAGAGTTTTGTAGGTGTGTGCCATAGATAATAGATGGCAATCAGTGCTGTCTCCTGTTCTATAAGGCTGCAGCCACCATTGTGTGACTGTAGCTTGTGCCAAGCTGCCATTGCCATTAATGATCCTCATTCTGGATTCTTCTATGTGATTCTTGCATGTGCATGTGTGATGATGCTGACGTCCCAGTGTTGGGGGGGGGGGAGGGCCGTTTTAAAGTTCACCTCAGGCAGCAGAGAGGCTAGGTTCACCCCTGCCTACACTTAGTCCCCTTAATAAGTTATAACTACAACACTGTCTGCCATTATTCACTATACAGTAACTGTCACACTGTCTGCCCTACTGAACTACAGGCCTACCTTAACTATCCCCTCTCCACTATTTTTCCTTAATCTTTCTATGTATTCACACTGTCCCCTTACCATACACTTTTCTGTACTCTCTTCACAATAGTGCCCATTATGCTGCCCTCTCCAAACTGTAAACCCTTTTCACACTGTCCTCCTACATAGCATGATGATCACCACAGCAACCCATACAGTATTATCTCCACCATAGCCCTCCATTATGTAGTATTGTCACCACCACAGCACCCCATGCAGTGTCATGCTCCACAAAAGTCCAGAATACATTACAATGGCCCCTGAAGCTCCTTACATACAATTTACAATTTAAGGTCTCCCGAAATATTCCACACACTATATTAACCACACCCCCTATCCGGTATGGTTCCCACAGCCTGATATGGTGTCCCCACAGCCCAGGTATAATGTTTCTCACAGTCCCTCATATAATGTCCCTCACAGCACAAAATTTGAATTATGTAGCAATTTCAAATATCCAATCGCATTGAGGTTTCCATTGATGAAGAATGGCCCCACTATCTTTGTACCCCAATATACCACACCATGCCATCAATGTCTGTGTTCCAACAATCTTGGAGGGATCTATCCACTGTGGGTTAATGTCAGACCAATAACGGTGGTTTTGTTTGTTAACTTCACTGTTCACAAAAAAGTTTGCCTCATCACTCATCTGAAGGCAATTGTCTATGCTGTGGAGATACGAGATGTGCAGCATCTGAAACAATGGATACTGGAAGCCTATGCTAGCATTTCTTCTGCGGTGTTGCTATCAGTGTGTCATGAGTGGGAGAAGAGGGTTGCATTGACGATCCAGCACAATGGGCAGCACTTTGAACACATTTTATAAGTGATCATAAACTTGTAAATAACTCATAAGAGAATAAAGTTACGTTAAAACCAAGCACACCATTGTTTTTCTTATGAAATTCTCAATACAATTGATGTGTCACATAGCAACCCTGTGTGCCCTCTCAATAGCATACAGATGGAACAGCTTGTCAGTGCCTATATTATTTAGGAGCCATTTTTCAAAAAATTCAGTTGGCACTGAACCTTCGGTTTTCTCAGGCACACCTATTAACTAGAAAAAAATAGGTGTAGGGCTCACCACCCTATGTCCACAAGGATTCCCAGGCAATGAATAAACAGCAGACGTCCATCGATAATTTGTGAAATGAGATTCAATGCCACATGCGGTTACTTCCTTTATTTCTTTAGATATAATAAATACAGATGCCCCTGTAGGGCTGCTATACTCCTATTAACTGCAGATTTTTACCCCTGGACCTGTTTTTCAGGTCGTCAGTTTTGGCTTGTATGGCAGTTACTACAGTGGCCATGTGTTTACTTTCTTTGTCAGCTTTAACCATATAGTCCTCAGCATTGCTGACTCGCTTTTCCACCCCTCCCATTCTCTCCTTCATTACATGCATGATATGTTGCAGTTTAGCCATGTCAGCTTGTATGCCCCCAGCTGTGCTGCCACATTACCAATAGTTGTATGACAGTGCAGAACTGCCTTAAAAACATCGTTTAGGTGGGTTCTTCTGGGATCTGCAGCCCACATAATTGTAGTTTCAGTCTTTCCTCTGTTACTCCACAATCCACAGCATCCTATCGCTCCTCCTTGCCTTGGCTTCCACCATCACTCTCCTCTCCCTGCTCCTCCACCTGCTTCACCATCTCCTCCACACTCACAGCAGACTTCTGTGGCCTGTCTCCAGTCCCTGCTGGGCTCTGCACCTTCCTTTCTTGCCTGACAAATCTCCGCAGCTTTGCAGCCACATCTTGTTTCCTGAGGTCTCCTCTGGCCTCCTCCATCCAATTAATATTCAATGTCTGTGGTCTTCACAGTCCTGTGCTCAGCTTCTGTGGTAACAGCAATATTTTAGTGGTTGCAATTTATGATTTTGTTAGATGCTAAGCAGGAGCTCCTCCAACACACTTCTGCTCATATCTCTGTCCGGCCACGCCCCCCTCACCTTTGATGTAATGTTGGGTCACCAGTGGGTTACTATGACAAAGGAGAAGTGCTAGTAAAGATCTCCATTCTTGTCATATCTAAACTCTTCTGAAACCCTGCCTGTGGCCAGGTTTCAAATTATTTTCACTGTATGCAGCAATGCTATGGCAGTACTTTATACAGCACAAGCAATCACATGTTCAAGTACCCTACAGTGAATATTAAAAACAATGAAAAATAAAAAAAAAATTAAAAATTAAAGTTCAAATCACCCCTCTTTTGCCCATTAAAAAAGGATAATACAAAAATAAAAAAAAATGCATATAGGTGGTCATTCTGTTTTCAGTAAAGTTTGATCTATCAAAATATAAAAACAACTAAAGGGTTAGTCCAAGGCCAGCAACTTTTTCCGAACTTCCTATCAAATTTGATCTATTTTCAAATATATTTGCTTAAAAAATTCCCTACCTTCCCTCTCTACACTTCCTAACAGATAAATGTGTTTTTTTTCTGTTTCCTTCTCTGATGACGTATCATGTGAATATCCCACTGCATACTGGAATAGTCACACAAAACACCCTCGAGCAGGGGGAGAGGCTGCAGTCAATTCCACAGCCTCTGCCACTTCCTTCATCAAAGCCTCACAATAGTAACACTGGTTTCAGGGGCAGGGCTGTCAATGTTATGTACACAATGTTCTCCAGCCCCCCTTCCCCCTTACGCCCTGCCAAAGTGCGGTGTCTCAGCCTCCCCTTACTCCCTCCCTGTAGTGTGCTGTCTCAGCCTCCCTCATAAAGTGTCAGTATACCAGCAGTGCAGAAGGAAATCAGTGCTGCCCCGCAGGTGACATCATTGGTATGTGCCGCCACGACTTATGCATAGTAATAAGCTAGGATATTACAGTGATGTCACTTGAGGGAGGCACTGATGCCCTCCTGCACTGCTGGTATAGTGACATTTTAGTGCTCTCATTGCACAGGGCACAGAGGGAGTGACAACAGCAGGATACCCTCGTGCACAAAACAGTGACAGCACCGCAGCTGAAACTAGCTTCACTAATGTCATGCTTTGTTTCAGAAGGAGCAGAGGCTGCTTAAGTGACTGCAGCCTCTGCCCTGCTTGAGGATGTTCTGTGTGAGTATTTAGCATGCACTAGTTCATGCACACGATATGTCATCAGAAGAAGAAATAGAAAAAAATAAAAAAGTATTTGTAAGGCCTCTTTCACATCAGCGTTTTTTTGAAATCGCGGCAGATGCGGTGAAAAAAA
This sequence comes from Allobates femoralis, assembly GCA_033576535.1. Taxonomy (NCBI): domain Eukaryota; kingdom Metazoa; phylum Chordata; class Amphibia; order Anura; family Aromobatidae; genus Allobates; species Allobates femoralis. The sequence continues at coordinate 76,154,402 of JARQOC010000001.1, read as the reverse complement.
CGCATCTGCCACGATTACCGCATACCGGCTGCACTTGTGGCATGGTTGCGGCACAGTTGCGGCAAGCCCCATACAATGTATATGCGGGCTTGCGGCAGGTGCGGCAAGTGCGGTTTTGGCACTTGCCGCAGGTGTGGCCGCGAAAAAAACCACGGTCAGCCGCGTTTTTTTTGCGGCCGCACCTGCCGCAAGTGCCAAAACCGCACTTGCCGCACCTGCCGCAAGCCCGCATATACATTGTATGGGGCTTGCCGCAACTGTGCCGCAACCGTGCTGCAAGTGCAGCCGGTGTATGCGGTAATTGCGACAGATGCGTTTTTTTCACCGCATCTGCCGCGATTTAAAAAAAACGCTAGTGTGAAAGTACCCTTAGATTGTGTAGTTAGGGAATGGTAGGGAATGTGTAAAGCAAGTATACAAAATAGCCTAGTTTTTAGGAATAATTTAGATAGGAAGTTAGGAAAAAAACTGCTGGCCTCGGGCTAACCTTTAACATGATCGGCTAGCATAGTAAAGACAAATATTCAAGAACGTCAAAATTACGTTCTTGTTCATCACTGCGATACCAAAAAACATTCTGTAAAAAGACATCAAAATTTTACATCCATCCCTAAATGATTTCAATAAAAACTTTGACTTGCCTCCCAATAAAAAGTGTTCACACGGTTCCATCGACCAAAAAAAAAACTTTACGGGTCTTGAAAAATGGTGACACAATGTTCCTATTTTTAATTTGCAAATTTCAGATTTTTTTCACCACTAAAATAATGAAAAATATGAACATGTTTAGTACAAGTATTTCCACAATCATACTGATGAGGAAATTCATTTTATGAGGACATTTTTACCACAAAATGTACACCATAAAAACTATACCCCCAAAAAATGTCAGAATTGTGTTTTTTTCACAATTTCTCCCCATTTGACATTTTTTTTCTCATTTTACTGAACCGTTTTGCTGTGTGGTAAAATGAATGGTCTTTCAAAAGTACATCTCATTCTACAGAAAACAAGCACTTAGGGTGGTTTCACACTTGCGTATGTAAACGCAACGTACCGAACGCAGCCAAACGCATGCGCACTGCGTTCCTTTGTTTAACATGGGAACGCATTGTACCTGCATTTTGGCTTCGGTTGCATTCGGATTCGCATAATTTTAATTGTTTTTTTCACAATTTCTCAGTTTAGTCCATACAAGCCCTTCATTTAAAGAGGACCTGTCACTCCTCTGCTGCATGGCAATCTAAATGCAGCACTGAATGCAGCATGTCTGCTGCATTCAGGGAAGGGGTCCCCCATGTGTCTGTGTGCTGTGTACCCCAAGATATAGCCTTTGTAAAACCTACAGTTAGAAGCCATGGAGGCACTCACAATGGCTGGAGTAAGCTTGATTGACTGTGGCCATTCCATCCGCAACTGCCTCTCTATGTTGCTTTTGCTGTGCTGTTTATGCTTTGTCAGGTCAGGACTCTGGAGCTGACATCAGGACAAATGATTTGCATGCTGTGAGTGACAGAAAGGAAGAGAGGAGGTGGACAGAGCCTGCACAGCAAAAGCAGCACAGAGAGGCTGGACCAGAGATGAATATTATTACAATATCACGCCCATGGAGGCTACAAATCAACACGCCCAGGGGGACTATTGCATATAGCCCCCTCTTCATTATCATCCTAATGAGTAAGTATAAAAAACGTTTTTTTACAACATTGAAAGCAAGCATTCAGCAGAGAGAGGGATAGTTATAATGGTAATAGGAAGGTGCAGGGACATGTATTGTTAGGTTAGGTGGCTTTTAGGAGGTGACAGGTTCACTTTAAGCTGAATGACTAACATCACAATAATTGAATACACATATAGCTGAGAATATGGTGAAGAAAGTGAATTACATATATGTTCAAATGCTGCAGATGTATTCACTAATAGAAACAAAATAAGCTCCAGCAGTTCACTATAAGAGGGTTTCCATGATGTAAAATCAGTGTCTCAGCTCTATGTGTATGAATATATCTTTTTTACAATGTAACTTCATAGCTAAGTGCTCCATCATGCATTTTACATGACATAATGCCTTGTCAATCATATCATCAAGATGCATCTTGCACTTCGGTGTCACAGCAGCATACGGGTGCAGAATGACAGTGATCTTTTCCTCAATGCCCGGATTTATCCAAGGTCACAAGAGGAGACTGTATCTAAAAGGATACACCCACTTCAAAGGCAGAGAGACATTACCATTGAGCAATTTTGTCACAGGCAGAAGAAAATACACAGCGAGGCAGTCACCGCTGCCAAGCATCTTGATTTAGTGTGAACAGAATACATATTTCTCTGATTTACCAACACAGCAGCACACAGCGTCAATACAGCGGTGGGATGAGTGTATGAATGCTAATAAGAACTGACTGCCCAGGTCACCACCTCAGGTACCAATTCACATGAAAAGGTCCTGGAGGGTTAATCAGCAAATGTAATTGTATCTCCTATTGCAGTCAATTTGTCTGATTTACGGGCGGTGGCATCTCGATGCAATGCCCCACTTAGCCAAGGCCCGGTGTGTGAAGTGATTTGCGCTATGTCGGAGATTCGGCAGTGGACACAAGATCTCCTACCTATTATAAATACAAGGTATGAGGCACAAGGTCAAAAGGCTACTTATACTGATACATCTAATCATGGGTCCGGTCTTCTTAATTCCTGAGTGTCCTAATGACCATGATGACTAGTAAGAAGACTGAATTACTTTGGAGGATTTGATCCTCGCTGGTGGCAGAAATGCCCTCTAAGATGACTATGGGTAGGGTCACATTGGCGTTTTTTGTTTAAAATCCTGATCCGGTTTTGAGCTTTAAAAAAGCTCAAAACCGGACCAGGAAAGGCTCCTGATGGAAGCCTATGCAAAACACCGGATGGCTTCACAAGCCATCCGGTGGCCGGATCCGGCACTGCTGCCTGCGTTTAAAATCATGCAGGCAGCAGTTTTCGCAGCGTTTCTGGGACCGCACTGCGGTCACCGGATGGCTCAGGATGTGTAATCCTGAGCCATCCGGTGACCGCAGTGCGGTATTCAGCACACATTTTTGAATAAAAATGTGTGTGACCGGAATTGCATTCACCGCATCCGGATCCGGATGCGGTGAATGCAATTCATGTTTGCAATGTGACCCTACCCTAAGTTAACCACCTTGTATTAATAATAAGTAACTTACCACTTTGCTGACATTTTGAATTTGGGTTTTCTTTATATTTTCGATAGCTTTTAGTAAATTTCATTTATTCAGGAAGGTTGATTCACAATGGAGTTATTCAATTTCACTTTTCCTTATTTCGCTCAGACGTTTTATTACACTACAAAGCATTATACGTGGAGCGGAAAACAAATGTTATTCACCTTTCTGCTCACCTGACTTTCCACCACAGCCCCCATTTATCAGAAGGCTGTGATGTGCTTCATGAAGATAGAAGAGTGGGCATGTAAATAAAGGTTTTAAGGCAGCTGCTAGGTGGCTCTCATAAAAAAGACTACAAGGACATAAATTCCAAAAACTTACCAAAAACAGCCAAAAGGTCTGATATCTAATGCACTTAGCAGGACACAGCATGCGTCAGTGATAAAGGCAATACAAGTGCATACCCATGCAACAACAACTCTCAACCTGCCATGATGTGGCGGAGGTAATTGGTGTTATTTTATAAGTACACAATTGAGGTTTACATAGGGCATCTGTCACACAAGCATGTATGATGCAAAGTGTCTGTATACAGCCTGTTGATCACGCCCATACTTTTAGACCAGGTGGCGGGCCTAATACACCATGTAATTCATTATTTATTGTAATCTTAAATGCATACCACTCCATTTTTTTGTTATACATTAGGCTCTCCTCCACCTCCATTCATTACAATACTCTATACTTTCTCTCCAACCCACCCCCAATTCATTATAATACTGTGTACACTTCCGGACCTCAATTTATTATAATAGACTTTGCTCTCTCTCCCACTCACCCACACACAATTCGTTATAATACTGTGTACTCTCCCTGACCTCAATTTATAATAGACTTAGCTCTCTCTCCCACTCACCCACACCCAATTCATTACAATATTCTGTACTCTCTCTCCTACCCACCACCCAGTTAATTTACTGGAAAATAACTTACCTCCCCAAGTGATCTCCTGTGGTTCCTCTTCTTGGCTGTTGATGACAGTACATACATGCTGAATGACGTAGGCAGTGCCAGCTGAGTCATAGAGCAGGCAATGAATAGGGAGCCATTGCTTCCTCTATAGCTCTAGGGCCTGAGTGGTAGCCCAGATTACCCTCAGTACAATCTATGTATAAAACTAGATGGGTCCAAATGCCTGTGTGGCAGCTGTTACTTAAGTGCTTTTTTGTTATTGCCTAATACTACAGATCTGGTGCACTTCTATTTGATCCTTTCTCTAAAAAAAATAAAAAATAAAATAATAAAAGAATTGGATATCACATGTCCGATACATACTCGCCTCTGAACAAGCCCTTCTAGTGACAAGAGCAGATGTTTTTAATCTTGTTTTGATTGACCAAACCAAGCACTAATCACAGTCACTTTAGAATCATGAATGTGCATGTTCCAAACAAATAACTACAATTAAAGGTGGGTTTTCCCCAACTTTAAAATGTAGTGCCCCTTAACCCCTCATGGAGAAATAATTATAGTCGCCTCTTCCCACACTGGCTTCAGTGCGCCCACCTGTCTCCTATTGTAACTAATATCATGACGGCAACCTTCACATTCTTTTCAAATAGAAAGTCCTGAGGCAATACTTATGCCAATGTAAAGAGGTTTGACGAACTAACATATCCCCCCTTATGTCATCAACTGTTTTACTGTGTATAATGTCAATATTTTACATGTCTAGATCAAAAGAGGAGACACAAAAGGCATCCGTCCTCTCTTCTCTTCTCTTCATACAGGTAATATTCCAACACTGCTTGCTGTCAATCTACTTGTACCCAACTCATTGTAACAGTGCATGTTCAATATACCTGTGATTGTTGCAATGATCTCCATAGCAAGATCAGCTTGACTTATAGTCTCATGGTAATATTCCAACACTGCACTTATTGTAAAGTTTCCTGTGTCATCTCTATGCATTACATTACTCACTCACCAGTCTATGACAATTTGGCAGATTGTAATAGTTATCTTGTTGGAGGTGTTATAGTGTGGAGGGAGTCTTGCCCTTTCATCCTCTTGCACCCCTGCTGTTCCTTGTAGCTGCTAATTACCTGATACCATGTTTCCTCCCACAAGCCCCCTCACCTGATCCTGATAGTGTCTCCTATAAATTTAGCTCATTCTTAAGGGGTACACGTGTGGGGGGTCAGACACGTGTGGCATCTCATGCAAAGTGGCATTGAATGCTAAGTGGATGCAGTTATTTCATGGCAGTTAGTCAGGGCAAGAGTCAGGTAAGCCACTCTATTTAACAGGGAGAGAAAAAAAAAAAAAAACTTCTTTTCCTTTCCCTATCACCATGTCCTTTACTTCACCATCTTTTGTTCTATGCGCTCTTGCTGGAAGACAATGACATAGAGGGACACTCAAACACTGTGCATAACTCCATTCACTACTAACCTTTACCATGTCTTGTATTTCACTGTTTGTTTTCTTATGTGCTCTCGCCACCAATTTTTATCACCCCATCCCCCCTCCATCACCACTCATTCACATCAGCCCCTCTCTCCTGCCCTACTCTATGTACAGCTCCCATGCTATCTTCAGTTTACTGAAGACTCTCAGCCCATCATATTCCAAAGCTTGTCATAATAAATCATGTCCTAATCCCAAAAACTATCTGCTCTTCCTCTTTTTACTGCTGCTCCTCTCAGGTGATATCTCTCCCAACCCTGGTCCGCCATCTGCTAACTTCAACCCCTCTCCCACCTCACACAGAAACCTCACTAACCTTATTAATATTACCTGCACACCTTCACCTCCCTCTTTTAATTGCGCTCTCTGGAATCCACGGTCTGTATGCAACAAACTTCCCTTCATTCACAATTACTTCCTTTCCAACTCTCTTAACCTGCTGGCCCTCACAGAAACCTGGATCCAGGATTCAGACACTGCTTCCCCTGCTGCTATTTCTTACGGCGGCTTACACTTCTCTCACTCCCCTAGACCTGGGAACAGACGTGGCGGTGGAGTCGGCCTCCTCCTGTCCCCACAATGTACTGTCCAGGTCATTCCTCCAGCCCCATCACTCTCATTCCCTTCTTTTGAGGTCCATACCATTAGGCTATTCCATCCCCTCCCCCTCAAAGTAGCAGTGGTATACCGCCCCCCAGGGTCACCCACCCAGTTCCTCGACCATTTCTCCGCTTGGCTCCCGCATTTCATGTCCTCAGATTTACCAACCCTTATTCTGGGAGACTTTAACATTCCCATAAACAGCCCCATCTCCCCATCTGCATCCCAGCTCCTATCTCTAACTACCTCTCTTGGCCTATCACAGCTCTCAACCTCTAAGACACACGAAAACGGTAACACCCTTGACCTTGTCTTTACCCGGCTCTGCTCATCCTCCCCATTGGATAACTCAACTCTACTCTCTGACCACAACATTCTTTCCTTCTCACTCACTAACCCTCGGCCAACACAGCCCAAGCCTACCTATCACACATCCAGAAATCTACAGGCCATTAACCCTCAAGCACTCACAGACTCCCTCATCTCATCTCTGTCCCCAATCTCTTCAATCTCTTCTCCAGATCAGGCAGTAAATCACTACAATGACTCTCTCAGAAGCTCCCTGGACCAAGTAGCGCCCCTCACCCGCAGAACCTCCAAACAGAGAACAAAACAGCCCTGGCTCACATCACAAACCCGATTCCTCCAGCGATGCTCCAGGAGTGCTGAACGCCTATGGAGGAAAACTCGCTCACCAGGAGACTTTATCCACTATAAATTCATGCTCAAAACCTACAACTCTGCCCTTCACCTTGCCAAACAGACCTACTTCACCACCCTGGTCTCCTCACTATCCAACAATCCAAAAAAACTCTTTGACACCTTTCACTCTCTCCTCAGTCCTAAAGTGCAGGCCCCCATCACCGACCTCTCTGCTGATGACCTGGCTTCCTACTTCATGGATAAAATAGACAACATCCGCCAGGAAATCAGCTCTCAGCCTCCAAGCACTGCCACCCCCATTCTTCCTCACATCCCCTCCGGTTCACTCTCCACATTTGACCCAGTCACAGAAGAAGAAGTCTCCCAGGCTCCTATCTTCCTCTCGTCCCACCACATGCACTACCGACCCCATTCCCTCACACCTGCTCCAGTCCCTCTCTCCAGTCGTCACCACTCATCTAACCAAAATCTTCAATCTCTCCCTCTCTTCTGGCATTTTCCCCTCCTCCTTCAAATACTCGATCATTACTCCATTATTAAAGAAAACCACTCTCGACCCAACCTGCACAAATAACTACAGACCAGTCTCCAATCTCCCCTTCATCTCTAAACTCTTGGAGCGCCTGGTCTATTCCCGCCTCACCCGTTACCTCTCTGCTCACTCTCTTCTAGATCCATTACAGTCTGGTTTCCGCCCCCTTCACTCCACAGAAACTGCCCTCATCAAAGTGACCAATGACCTTCTGACAGCAAAACGTAATGGTGACCACTCTCTGCTTATTCTCCTTGATCTCTCTGCAGCTTTTGACACTGTCGACCATCAGCTCCTACTCTCTATGCTGCACTCCATTGGCATAAAGGACACTGCTCTCTCCTGGCTCTCCTCCTATCTTTCTGACCGCTCTTTCAGTGTATCTTTTGCTGGCTCCACTTCCCCCCCTCTTCCCCTCACTATTGGGGTCCCTCAGGGTTCAGTCCTTGGCCCTCTCCTCTTCTCTCTCTACACGGCCCCGATTGGACAGACCATCAGCAGATTTGGCTTCCAGTACCATCTTTATGCTGATGACACTCAACTATACACTTCAGCCCCTGACCTTACCCCTGCGGTAGTAAAGAACACCAATGACTGTCTAGCTGCAGTTTCCAATACCATGTCCACTCTCTATCTGAAACTAAACCTTTCCAAAACTGAACTTCTTCTGCTCCCCCCATCCACTAACCTCCCTAAATCGGACATCTCTCTCTCGGTGTGCGGCACCACGATAACGCCTAGACAGCAGGCTCGCTGTCTGGGTGTTATATTTGACACCGATCTCTCCTTCTCCTCCCACACGCAATCTCTCGTCCGCTCCTGTCGCTTACACCTGAAGAATATCTCTAGAGTCCGCCCCTTTCTCACCCTGGAAACAACAAAAACCCTCACCGTGGCCCTAATCCATTCCCGCCTTGACTATTGCAACTCTCTATTAAGCGGCCTCCCCCTCACCAGACTTTCTCCTCTCCAGTCCATCCTTAATGCAGCAGCCAGGATCACCCATCTGGCCAATCGTTACTCAGATGCCTCTGCTCTGTGCCAGTCATTGCACTGGCTGCCCGTATATTACAGGATCAAATTCAAATTGCTTGTTCTTACCCACAAAGCTCTTCACAGTGCAGCTCCCCCCTACCTCTCCTCCCTCATCTCTGTCTATCACCCCACCCGCTCTCTACGTTCCTCAAATGACCTTCAACTAACATCTGCACTAATCCGATCCTCCCACTCCCGGCTCCAAGACTTTTCCAGAGCTGCACCAAACCTCTGGAATGCTTTACCCAAAGAAATCAGGACTATCCACAACTTGCATGGCTTCAGACGATCCCTAAAGACGCATCTTTTTAAGGCGGCCTATCATACTCCCTAACATGTCCATTGTACTGTAGACAGTGAATGGGCTATCCTCTGGACATTATTCTTCTACAAACTCCACCAAACCATAAAGGTCTACACAGACTGATGACCATTCATGTAAGCTTAGCCCTATACCCCATTTCCTCAAGATGCCTGGACCACCAGTGCAATAAGCCCCGAGACCTTGTACAACCCCTATCCCGTTGTAGATTGTAAGCTCTTTTGAGCAGGGTCACCTTCATTTCTTGCTTTATTTATTGTATTTTATTTTTTTTTTTTTTCACATTGATTCTATGCCTATTGTTTTTGTATCCAATGATTGTACTTTATTTGTTCTCTATTGTAATTACTTACTGTATATTTTCTGTACGCTAACCCTACATTGTAAAGCGCTGCGGAATATGTTGGCGCTATATAAATAAAGCTTTATTATTATTATTATTATTACTATATTATTAAGATAAGATGATTTCTCCGTGAGTAAATCTGCTTACCTGGTTCTTATGTGATGACCCACATCCAGTATGCTCACAAGGACAGCTGCCACTTGATCTGTACTTCCATGTGCAAAGTGGTGTCATATCCAGAAATCCAAAGGGTTAGTGCTTGTGTGATCCACACTGCCGTCAGGATGAAAGACACGGGAGACAAGGCTCCTTCCAAGATGCTCTTTTATTCCCTATGTGTTTTGGTGCCGTCCCTGCACCTTCCTCAGGGGTGCAATGAGGGGTATAAGGTAGACCTGAGGAAGGTGCAGGGACGGCACCGAAACGCGTAGGGAACAAAGGAGCATCTTGGAAGGAGCCTTGGCCCTCGTGTCTTTCATCCTGACAGCAGTGCGGATCACACAAGCACTAATCCTTTGGATTTCTGAATATTTTACATGTGTAATTTCCCTCCCCTCAGGTCATAGGCCTTGTTAGCCATATATCACAGGAATAAGCAGGCCGGCTCTCAGTGGAATTTGTGGTAGGGACTAGAGTTGAGTGAGGGTTGTTGTTACTATTCGATTCTCACACAGATAGTACGGTATTCGCGATACTCGTTACTCGGTGACGTAAATCATCTAACACATATTGCTGCTTCCCTTCAGTACACAAAGTGAGCTGGCACCTCAGGGAGAGCAGATTGAATATTAGGTTTTCTCTGGGGGCACAGAAATGTATTGTATGCAGTGAAAACACAAAAAAGCCCACCCTACTGCTCTGTCCTTGAAATGCTCGTTTTATGGCCAGATGTTTGTGGGCGGAGCCTATCACTAATTGACTAACATTGGATTCACTATTCGGATGAGTACGCAAATATTGTAAACTACTCGTTACAAGTATAGCGATTATAAATATTTCACTACTCACTCTTCACTAGTAGGGACCCGTGGGAAGAGTTCCTGTTTCAAGCTCAATGAGTGGAGAGAGGACGTTGAGGGGGATCATTTGTGAAGAAAACAGAAAGAAGAATTTTAAAAATCTGACTGTACTGAGGTGGTAGAACAACTACAGCAAGTAAGTGATACCTGCAAGAAAAGGACTTAAGAAATGAGTCTAGTCGGCCAAATATGGGTGATCTACCTTGGTGTGGACACATTAAGAGGGAAGCAGCTCTAGGAGCAGACCATGGAAAGGATCTTAGATGAAAGTCCAGGCACAGGGTTCATTGTGTGACACATAGATCTGGGTGGCCTCCTGTGTTTTGATAATGCAGGCAATACAATTTTCATCCTACTCGTTTGTTATCTCTATGACAAAATGCAATCTGTATCGCTTGGGAATGAACCGTTGTAATGTACCGAATGTAAGAATAAACATGTATTATGCTTTCCCCTGCTCACCAGTTTGGCCTTCATTAAAAAGAAAGCTTTTTGCAAAAGTGGAATTGGCTTTTTTATTTTTAAAATCAGGTGCAGGTGCCACAAAATAGTGGAGATCTCAGACTCAAGGGGTACTGTTGGATACATCCACACAAATCCCCCAATTTACTGTAGCATGCCCAGGCAAGGAGAAAGTCGAGTACCTCACCTATGACTACCACCTTAGGGTACGTTACACCAGGACACCTACTTGAGGAATCTGAAGTCAGTGCAGAAAAGTGGCCAAGGTTAATTCAGGTTTTTTATTTTAATTATTTTTATATTCTGAGCCAAATAATGCATTTTAAAGTTAGTCCAGCCAGGACTCCACTCTGTGGGCTTTTTTACCTGTGAAACAGCTTGTGTGTGAGCTACTCATAGGGGAAGGGTGCGTCACTTCCCTCTCCTGCGAACAGGAGAAATACATTCACCAGACAACAATGAGTAGTGCACACTGATGAATGCGATTAGTAACCGCATTCATCCACCACCAGAAAAGCTGCAAAAAATCAGAGTGGAGTCCTGGCTGGAGCCTGGATTGAGGTATGTTCACACACTCAGGTTTTAAATGCATACATCAGCTAGAGACTGCCTCGGTCAGGGCAACCGTGACGGAGGTGAGGCAGCTTGCGTATATTTTTTGCAAAAAACGTATAGACCAATAGCCCTGTTTTTGATACTTTTTTGATAGCACTTGCTAAAAACTGGGAAAAAATACTGACTATAAATAGTGATGAGCGAACATGCTAGCCACTACTCGGTACTCGCACGAGTATCACTGTACTCGGGCTACTCGGCGAGCACCGAATAATCTCGCGATACTCGTGCTGTGCTCATGGTCGTCATCTCTGCATGTTGGCGCTCTTTTGAGAGCCAGCCCACGTGCAGGGATTGGCTGGCAGACCACTGCAATGCCACAGCCCTGTTAGTTGTGGCATTGCAGTGATTGGCCGGCCTGCACAGCGTGACCGAGCCTTTATAAGACCCGGCCGCGCTGTGCTCTGCACACAGGCATCCAGACAGTGAGTGTAGGGAGAGTGTCTGCTGCTGCTTAGGGACAGATTTGCGGCCCTCATAGGTAGATCCGGAGCAGGGCTGCAAACTGCTGCTGAGCTGACCACAAAAGTCCTTCTCAGGACTAATCTAGGAGGATATAGGCAGGGTGATCCAGATCGGAGTCCAAGCTTTTCTGTGACTATTACAGTCACCAGACTGTTGTACTTACTAGCTTGATCCAGGTTAGGACTTAGGGACTAAAATTCTCATCTCCTGTGACCATTACAGTCACCAGACTGGTGTACGTACTACCTTGATACAGGTTAGGGACTAAAATTTCTCATCTCCTGTGACCATTACAGTCACCAGACTGGTGTACGTACTACCTTGATACAGGTTAGGGACTAAAATCCTAATCTGTGACCATTACAGTCACCAGACTGGTGTACGTACTACCTTGATACAGGTTAGGGACTAAAATCCTCATCTCCTTTGACCATTACAGTCACCAGACTGGTGTACGTACTACCTTGATACAGGTTAGGGACTAAAATCCTAATCTGTGACCATTACAGTCACCAGACTGGTGTACGTACTACCTTGATACAGGTTAGGAACTAAAATCCTAATCTGTGACCATTACAGTCACCAGACTGGTGTACGTACTACCTTGATACAGGTTAGGGACTAAAATCCTCATCTCCTGTGACCATTACAGTCACCATACTGGTGTACGTACTACCTTGATACAGGTTAGGGACTAAAATCCTAATCTCCTGTGACCATTACAGTCACCAGACTGGTGTACGTACTACCTTGATACAGGTTAGGGCCTAAAAGCCTAATCTCCTGTGACTATTACAGTCACCAGACTGTTGTAATTACTACCTTGATACAGGTTAGGGCCTAAAAGCCTAATCTCCTGTGACCATTACAGTCACCAGACTGGTGTACGTACTACCTTGATACAGGTTAGGGCCTAAAAGCCTAATCTCCTGTGACCATTACAGTCACCAGACTGGTGTAATTACTACCTTGATACAGGTTAGGGACTAAAATCCTCATCTCCTGTAACCTCTACAGTCACCAGACAGTTGTCGCTGTATACAGGCAAAATGCGCAAGGGCGTTGGCAAGGGCGTTGGCAACGAACAAGGAAGTGGACGTGATGGTGGTGCAGGCAGGGGCCGAGGTCGTGTGCAAGCACTAATTTCGCAACAACAAAGGGCCACATCTCCTCGCTCGCACGTCCTGTCCCAAATTCTTGATCGCGGCTTGCGGGGAGCTACCTGCAGTCCTCAAATCACAGCAGTGGACAGCCGGTGGTGCTGAAGTTTAGCAGCACTAACTGCTAAACTTCAGCCGCCGGTGTCCGGTTCCCAGATCCTCCCGGATCGGGGCAATTCGGCGCCATAGACTCCCATGTTAGGGAGCGCCGGATTGCCCTGGATCCGGGAGGATCCAATTTGGGCAGATTTTTTCACCCCGAACACAAAAATTCTGCAAGCAGCATACACCGGTATCCTCCCGGACAGATGGAAACCGGATGGCAGATAGCTGCCATCCGGCCCCATAGGGCAACATTAGGACAAAATCGGGTCCGGGGCTTTCAGGTTCACCCCGGACAGCCCCGGACCTGATAGTGCCGTGGTGTGAAATCAGCCTTACAGCTTGATATCCAGATTTATGGAGTTCTTAAAATGGACAATCATACCATTTATAATTCATCAATTCCATGTCATAGTCCTATCTGGTATAGCCAGAGCCAACCCACAGTAATTACATGTTTAATGTAGGTAAATGACAAGAGTAAATGCCCTGTTCTGCACATTCATTTGTTCTCCATTACATGGCTGAGTACATTAGAAAAGTGATAACCGTAATGCATGATTTATATAACGGAGATGCAGTAAGGATATATATCTGTATGAAGTGCTGTAATTGTGAAGCTATTATATTCTGAACACTTCATCATCTCATTATAAGTGGTAGAAGCCTTAATCGTGTACATGTGACTTAATGATCAGGAAATGTATCTCCATTTTTAATGGTAAAATTTGGTGCAAACATAAAGGTTCTGTGTCCTTCGTGCCATACATACACATCACGTCACGTGCCATATTTCTAATTTAACCTGCAACATAAGAATAATGATATTTCATAACAAGCTCACTTCATCATGGGTGGCTTTGTAGTCAGCACTATGGTCTTTAAAACATCAGGGTCCATATAAAATCTAACCATGGGCAACATCTGCATGACATTCCTATTTTCTCCTTGTATCTGAGTGAGTTTATTTCCAGGTTCTTTGATTTTCTCCCATGCTTTTAAATACACCAAAAGGTTAATGGAACTAGTTAGCATGGGAGCTCTATAAGGGACACGGATTAGTGTAACCGATGAGGATCTTTATTGAATACTAGCTGTGAGCCCGATGCAAATGCATCGGGATTCTAGAACGTGCATTAATTTGATTATAGTACTTATAGCTGGTGTGAGTAGTTTTTTGGGGGGGTTGAGTATTTTTTTGGGGGGTGTGAGGACTTTTTGGGGGGATGTGAGTACTTTTTGGGGGGGTGTGAGTACTTTTTGGGGGGGGTGAATACTTTTTGGAGGGTGTGAATACTTTTTTGGGGGGGTTGAATACTTTTTGGGGGGGTTGAATACTTTTTGGGGGGGTTGAATACTTTTTTGGGGGGTGTGAATACTTTTTGGGGGGAGTTGAATACTTTTTTGGGGGGTTGAATACTTTTTGGGGGGGGGTTGAATACTTTTTGGGGGGGTTGAATACTTTTTTGGGGGGTTGAATACTTTTTGGGGGGTGTGAATACTTTTTTGGGGGGGGGTTGAATACTTTTTGGGGGGGTTGAATACTTTTGGGGGGGTTGAATACTTTTGGGGGGGGTGGGGGGTGAATACTTTTTGGGGGGGTTGAATACTTTTTTGGGGGTGTGTGAATACTTTTTGGGGGGGTCGAATACTTTTTGGGGGGGTTGAATACTTTTTGGGGGGGTTGAATATTTTTGGGGGTGTGTGAATACTTTTTGGGGGGTTGAATACTTTTTTGGGGGGTTGAATACTTTTGGGGGGTTGAATACTTTTTGGGGGTGGGGTTGAATACTTTTTGGGGGGGGGGGTGTGAATACTTTTTGGGGGGTTGAATACTTTTTGGGGGGGTTGAATACTTTGGGGGGGGGGTGAATACTTTTTGGGGGGGTTGAATACTTTTTTGGGGTGTGTGAATACTTTTTGGGGGGTGTGAATACTTTTTGGGGGGGGGTTGAATACTTTTTTGGGGGGTTGAATACTTTTTTGGGGGATCGAATACTTTTGGGGGGTTGAATACTTTTTGGGGGGTGTTGGTTATACTTTTTGGGGGGGTTGTGAATACTTTTTTGGGGGGGTTGAATACTTTTTTGGGGGGTTGAATACTTTTTGGGGGGGGGGGTTGAATACTTTTTGGTGGCATTTTGGGGGGGTTGAATACTTTTTGGGGGGTTGAATACTTTTTGGGGGGGGTTGAATACTTTTTGGGTGTGTGTTGAATACTTTTTGGGGGAGGTTGAATACTTTTTGGGGGGGGTTGAATACTTTTTTGGGGGGTTGAATACTTTTTGGGGGGGTGGGTTGAATACTTTTTGGGGGGGTTGAATACTTTTTGGTGGCATTTTGGGGGGTTGAATACTTTTTGGGGGGGTTGAATACTTTTTGGGGGGGTGGTGAATACTTTTTGGGGGGGGGTTGAATTCTTTTTGGGGGGGTTGAATACTTTTGGGGGGGTTGAATACTTTTTGGGGGGGGTTGAATACTTTTTGGGGGGGTTGAATACTTTTTGGGGGGGTTGAATACTTTTTTGGGGGGTTGAATACTTTTTGGGGGGGGTTGAATACTTTTTGGGTGGCATTTTTGGGGGGGGTTGAATACTTTTTGGGGGGGTTGTGAATACTTTTTGGGGGTGTTGTGTGAATACTTTTTGAAGGGGTTGAATACTTTTTGGGGGGGGTTGAATACTTTTTTGGGAGGGTTGAATACTTTTTGGGGGGGTTGAATACTTTTTGGGGGGGTTGAATACTTTTTTGGGGGGGTGTGAATACTTTTTGGGGGGGTGTGAATACTTATTGGGGGGGTGAGCGGGAAGTCGCTAACTTTGTGGCCGAAAATCGAACCAGAGGCTCGGCCACAAAGTTAGCGATTTACCGCTCAGGCGCGACTCGCTACCTGAGCGGTAAATCGCTAACTTTGTGGCCGAGCCTCTGGTTCGATTTTCGGCCAGCGACTCGCAATGGCCGCTTCGCGGCCATTGCTTGCACTCAGCCAGCGACTCGCAATGGCCTCGCAGCCATTGCTCGCGCAGGCTAACGACTCGCATTGGCCGCTACGCGGCCAATGCTTCGCTCGTGGTGACGTCACAGAGTTACAAAGCCACGGCGATTTCGGGGTCCGACACGATTTTGCCTACAGCAATTATAGAGTAGACTAGTAAAAAGGCCCGATGCAATTGCATCGGGAGCGGGGTGAAATGAATTGTTTGTATACAAGCGGGTCAGTGGGTATCAGAGTATACAGGCGGCTCTGTGGGTAGCAGAGTATGGAGGCGTGCGGCTCTGTGGGTAGACAGAGTATCGGGCGGTCTGTGGGAGCAGAGTATGGAGCGGCTCTGTGGGTAGTAGAGTACAGAGGCGCTGGTGGTGGAGGGGTGAGGAGCATGCGGCTCTGTGGTAGAGAGTGAGAGAGAGATGCGGCTCTGTGTGGAGGGGTGAGGAAAGAAGCGGCTGTGGAGGAAGGGTGAGGAGAATGATGCGGCTCAGTGGTGGAGGGGATAGATGAGAACGGTTAGTGGTGGAGGGGTGAGGAGAGAAGCGGTCAGTGGTGTAGGTTGAGAGAGATGCGGTCAGTGGTGGAGGGTGAGGAGAGAAGCAACGTATTATATACATGAAACAGTATAGACACACAGTATGCAGAGATTACACACAGTATACACACATTAACAGACTGTAGACACATTACACAGAGTGTAGAGACATTAGACACGAGTGTAGAGACATTAGACACAGAGTGGACAGAGAGACATTACACAGAGAGTGGACAGAGAGACATTACACAAAGAGTGGACAGAGAGACATTACACACAGAGTGGACAGAGAGACATGACACAGAGTGGACAGGACACATGACACACAGAGTGGACAGAGACACATGAGACATAGAGTGGACAGAGAGACATAGACACAGAGTGGACAGAGACACATTAGACACAGAGTGGACAGAGAGACATTAGACACAGAGTGGACAGAGACACATGAGACAGCACAGAGTGGACAGCAGAGGACACATGAGACACAGAGTGGACAGAGACACATGAGACACAGAGTGGACAGAGACACATGAGAAAAAGAGTGGACAGAGACACATGAGACACATAGTGGACAGAGACACATGAGACACAGAGTGGACAGAGACACATGAGACACAGAGTGGACAGAGACACATGAGACACAGAGTGGACAGAGACACATGAGAGACAGAGTGGACAGAGACACATGAGGGACAGAGTGGACAGAGACACATGAGGGACAGAGTGGACAGAGACACATGAGGGACAGAGTGGACAGAGACACATGAGGGACAGAGTGGACAGAGACACATGAGGGACAGAGTGGACAGAGACACATGAGGGACAGAGTGGAGAGAGACACATGAGGGACAGAGTGGACACAGACACATGAGGGACAGAGTGGACAGAGACACATGAGAGACAGAGTGGACAGAGAGACATGAGGGACAGAGTGGACAGAGACACATGAGGGACAGAGTGGACAGAGACACATGAGGGACAGAGTGGACAGAGACACACGAGGGACAGAGTGGACAGAGACACATGAGGGACAGAGTGGACAGAGACACATGGGGGACAGAGTGGACAGAAACACATGAGGGACAGAGTGGACAGAGACACATTAGAGACAGAGTGGACAGAGACACATGAGGGACAGAGAGACATGACACACAGAGTGGACAGAGAGACATGACACACAGAGTGGACCGAGAGACATGACACACAGAGTGGACAGAGGGACATGACACACAGAGTGGACAGAGACACATTAGAGAGAGAGTGGAGAGAGACACATTAGAGACAGAGTGGACAGAGACACATGAGGGACAGAGTGGACAGAGACACATGAGGGACAGAGTGGACAGAGAAAGATGAGGGACAGAGTGGACAGAGACACATGAGGGACAGAGTGGACAGAGACACATGAGGGACAGAGACACATGAGGGACAGAATGGACAGAGAGACATGAGGGACAGAGTGGACAGAGACACATGAGGGACAGAGTGGACAGAGAGACATGAGGGACAGAGTGGACAGAGAGACATGAGGGACAGAGTGGACAGAGAGACATGAAGGACATAGTGGAGAGAGACAGATGAGGGACAGAGTGGAGAGAGACAGATGAGGGACAGAGTGGACAGAGACAGATGAGGGACAGAGTGGACAGAGACAGATGAGGGACAGAGTGGACAGAGACAGATGAGGGACAGAGTGGACAGAGACAGATGAGGGACAGTGTGGACAGAGTCAGATGAGGGACAGAGTGGACAGAAACAGATGAGGGACACAGTGTACAGAGAGAGATGAGGGACAGAGTGGACAGAGTCAGATGAGGGACAGAGTGGAGAGAGACAGATGAGGGACAGAGTGGAGAGAGACAGATGAGGGACAGAGTGGACGGAGACAGATGAGGGACAGAGTGGACGGAGACAGATGAGGGACAGAGTGGACGGAGACAGATGAGGGACAGAGTGGACGGAGACAGATGAGGGACAGAGTGGACGGAGACAGATGAGGGACAGAGTGGACGGAGACAGATGAGGGACAGAGTGGACAGAGACAGATGAGGGACAGAGTGGACAGAGACAGAAGAGGGACAGAGTGGACAGAGACAGAAGAGGGACAGAGTGGACAGAGATAAAAGAGGGACAGAGTGGACAGAGACAGAAGAGGGACAGAGTGGACAGAGACAGAAGAGGGACAGAGTGGACAGAGACAGAAGAGGGACAGAGTGGACAGAGACAGAAGAGGGACAGAGTGGACAGAGATAAAAGAGGGACAGAGTGGACAGAGACAGAAGAGGGACAGAGTGGACAGAGACAGAAGAGGGACAGAGTGTACAGAGACAGAAGAGGGACAGAGTGGACAGAGACAGAAGAGGGACAGAGTGGACAGAGACAGAAGAGGGACAGAGTGGACAGACACAGACATTGTACACATACAGTGGGGTAGACGGGGGGGCGGTGACGTCATTAATGGAGTGTGCGTTGCCGGGGTCGGCGCAGATGGGCAGGCGGTGATGTCATGAATGGAGTGGGCGGTGCCACGGTCGGCGCTAGGGGTGAGTAGCGGGGGACCGGGAGGATTTTGCGGGGAAGCAGCGGGAAGCGGGTGAGCAGCGCGGAACTGGAGGATGTGGGGGGTCATCGGGTGACGTAATGAATGGAGTGCGCATTGCCGGGGTCGGCGCAGATGGACGGGCGGTGACGTCATGAATGGAGTGGGCGGTGCCACGGTCGGCGCTAGGGGTGAATAGCGGGGGACCGGGAGGATGCGGCGGGGGAGCGGGGGAGCAGTGGGGAGCCGGGGAGCAGCGGGGATCTGGAGGATGTGGCGGGTCAGCGGGGTGAGCGGCGGGCGGGTGTGTGGCGCCAGGATGTTTGCACTTCTGGCCAGTGTCGGCGGCTCGCGATAGCGGCACAGTGGCCGGAAGTGCAAAACTGGCGATTATGTATATAGATGTTGGGGCTGCATATTTAACCCCATCACCACCCAGCCTGTTTTCATTTTATTAACCAGGCCTATTTTTTCAACTTGAACCAATGTCTCTATAGGATGTGATAACTCTGGAACACTTCAACAGATCCCAGTGATTCTGCAATGTTTTTTTCAGGGAATATTATACTTAATATTTGGGGTAACTTTAGGACACTTTTTTCGGGTTTATTTGTGAAAATATTGAAATTTTGTTCAAAATTAGGAAAATTTCCAATTTTCCAATTGCTTTTTGCCCTTAAAACCAGAGAATTATGTGACAAACATTAGTTAATAAATATAGATGAGAAAATCTGTGGAAGTTTGAATCGGTTTGGTTCACCAAACAGGTAATGTTCGGCGAACAAGTTCAACGAACAGTTTAATGAATATCTGAACCCCTTTTAAATCAAAGGGAGGCAAAACCAAGGGCCTAGAAAACACCTTAAGACTGGCCCAAAAGTTGCCAAACAAAGCTTATATCATTTTACAGTGGAGCCCCACTATTTTGGCACAGGCATTAGCTTTCTACACTATTACTTAGCGAGCTTCAGTGCCACTTTCACCATGCTTCCGGGCCCGCTCATGAACCTCAGACATCCTTATGACTTCCCTGGGGTTGTCTCAGGTTTCACAATTGTTAACACACAGCAAGGAATCCTGCTTTATGACCTGAGATAACCTCAGTGGCATCAGTACTTGGACACTAGTTGTCTCATGAGAGCCAGAATATTGTGTGAGACATAACAGATACATCTCGCTGATATCGTGAGAGAGAGCATCTGAGGAGCAATGACGTCAGGGCAGCGCAATTCAAAATTCATTGGTCACATACAACCTGTCACACAAATTTGAAGTGCAATAATTTTAGTAATAGCACTGCTTGCGCACTCTCTTGCATACCTTCTCTCACAGCAAATGGGGGATGCTTTTTGTTAATTTAACCCCACCATGTTGTTGTAAAATCTCCTGCCCATGGTATGTTGTTTGATGCTTCTGACACGTGCCTCCTGGGCCTTAGGATACTTAGGAGACCCGGCTCCATTACCCTTGCGGTGTCATTAAAAGTTTGGTGTGGGTGGCTCTCTCTTTTAGGGATAGGGATCTGGTGTGGATGGTTCATTCTGGGCAGGGATGACTGTACCGGGGGATACTTGTTAATTTATTTGTGACACCACCCGGAGGTTGCTGTTATAGATTGCCACCGCTGCTCGAAAGTCCTCCTAGGGGCTGATGGTTGGGTGGCAGCAATGTTCTTAAGCCGTCTACGGGTAGGGCTGACCACTAAGGTGGCCAAAGGAACCTGAGTGAATTGATAGTCGTTTTTCTGGTGCTTTGGACGTGTTAAGAAATTTCACAGACACAGTGGGCTGCAGTCTAGAGTTCTTTTACTCACAGTCTTTGTGCAGCAGCCCGTTGAACACTTGATTCTGGAGCCTGGGATCCAGCAACTCCCTGGTAGTAGGATGGTACGTAACCGGCACCCCTTCTTTGTCCTTTCCAGGTCATCTCACACCGCTCTTTCATTGCCCATCCTGCCTTGTGCCTCACCACACCGCTCTGAGCCAGTGACTGTGGGCTGTTCTTAGGGGTTCCCCTGTAGTGTCTCCCCTTAGCCCTATGGTTGCCACCTTTTCAGTAGATGTGCGCGGTTGTCGGCTGAGTCACCATGAAAGTGCTAAAGCCTACGGGTTGCTAGCTGAGCCTCGTCTTTTTCACTAGATTTTTGGGTTCCCTGTGCCGCTTGCAGCCTAGTCCCTCCATTTGCCTGCAGCTGACAATGGATACGAGACTCACGGGTGGATTGCTCACTTCCCATGCCTCTGGGACCCCCTCTTCCTCTTGGAGCCACTTGGGTGATGTTCTGCTCTAGGGTTCGGCCTTAGGACAAGCTCCCACTTGCTCCAGTCCTATGTACACTTCTCAGCATACATTCTCTAGTTTCCCTCCAACTTAACCTTGGTGTTCAATGGCCTCTCCTCAGCTATTCTACCAACTCTCCTCAGCTGGTCACTCTCTTTTTCTGTTCAACTGTCTCTTCTCCTGTATTCTAGAAGTTTCTCGCTCTTTTTATACTTCTTGTCACGTGTCCCACATCATCTACATGTTTCTTCCTGACCTCCCTCCTCACCAAGTGCTCCCTCTAACTACTTCGTTCACCACCCAGCCCCACTACAATGATTCCTAGTTTGTAGCCTGAGTGTCCCGGTACCGGTCTATACCCCTCTTACCAGTGAGTGGAACTGCAGCCTTAAAATCAGTATCTAATGTGTTAAATGACCATTGTTGGAGCAAACAACAATTGTGACTGATGCAGCAGGTTGTCAGATTTAGTCCACAGCCGACAGCTGCTGCATTTTCACCGGTGAGTGGATTATATTCACTCATATATGAGGTCAGTAAAAAGACCTATTAGCATTGGTGGTCACTAATGAGATAATAAGGAGCTAAAATATCTATGTTCAACCAGTTGTCCTGAGGTGTTCACCTAGATCACAGGTGCACAATGATTCTTGTAAAAGGGCTACATTAAAAGTAAATGCTATAGTGTTCAATAGTACTGATTCAACTTTCAAGGACTCTCATCTTTTTAGAAAATGGAGCAAATTGAGATGTTCATCTCCACAGGGCAGTACTTGACGAAGAAGAGGTCACATTTTCTCTATTAAGTAATATAGTTTGTTGGACTAATGTTTTACAACTTTGCAATGAAAACATTTGCATTCGTCAATGGCTTCCTATCCAATTCACATACTCCTTTTTGAATGGCCACGAAATGCTCAGTGGACACCATTCTCCTTATATATGGGGGATCTAGAGATCTGCACAATCTGTTCTTTAACAGTCCCTGCTGCTATGTAGTTGGTTCCCTTTAGTCTTTATTTGTTCTCATTGGTTTATGTTTGTAAAACTATTTTCATTTAGGTTTCCTGTAAGATATTCTGTTTCCATATAGTTAAAATGCTTATACAATGGCATAATAGGTCACATGTGATCACCGGGAAGCAGGTTGTGCAGCTGTAATCTAGATGTGGATTTAGTAATGATTTTTGTTCTTCATCATAGCTTCACATACCTGCATGAGATCTCCTGCACTTGATGAAGATATAGGAATATGGCACTGCAATAATTTGAAGGCAGCTTGTGGCTCTTCGGGAACAAGACAGGTTCCCTTTAACTGTTGTAATATTGTAAATACACTTAATATTTAAAGATAATGATCCCAATATAAATATTTTTGGTATGTTTTATTACTGGCAACCATACCTTTCTATTATAATTTTGTCACACATGTGAATCCACATTAATGCCATCGTAATCTCATAAACAAATGGTATTAGCCAATAACAGCTGGCATGCATACTATAACTTAATAAGCAAGTAAAAAAATCCCTCACATGCAATCTAACCTAATAATCCACAAAGAAAAGTCATTACAATTTTAAAATATAATTTCCTGAGATGGACTACCAACCTACTAAATTCTTAGGGTAAAGTATTGAATGTCAACCATAGACCTATATCTGTATTCTGAAAGGCTGGCGGAGAAACTTGTTTGTGTTCTTTACATCTTAGAGATAGGCAATTTATCTTTGATGATCCAAATTCTGTAAGAATTTCTCAAAATTCATGTAAGAGAATCTGAATCTTAGTGAGAATTCAGCAAAGTGAGCAACCAGCCGATGACATTTTGCTGAATTCTAAAGGACCAGAAAGAGGTAAAAAAAATTCTGTCCAACCGCTAAGCCCTCACTGCTCGATACATCAGTCATTTTCTACAGTCACATCCCAGAATTTTCGGCTCCATTGCGCTATGTTCTCAAAATATGATTAAAACCCCAAGATGTTATGTGTAACCTAGTAAGTTGAGGCACTGCAACACTGACATTGTATCAGGGATGGCTCAAAGTTTTCTTGGGTTTCTTGCAAAAGAGTCTCAGTGGACCCCAAGCACACACAGACGCACACATACACAAACTTATTCTTATAGATACATATACATTCAGGCATACTGTTATATACATACCATGTTTCCCAAGACACTCTCTTATCTAATCTTTTGCTCCAAAAAATGCACTGTGTCTTATTTTCAGGGGATGTCTTATATTTTCATCATCCCCTTCCAAGACCAATAGTCCCATGCAGTCCCCAATATCCCCATCATCTCCTTACAGCTCCCAATATTCCCATGTAATATTAGCCCCCCATCTATTTTAGGAAAACAGGGTATTTGAAGAAAAATTCACAAAAATACATATAACAGACAAATATATATGTTCGAAGTTAGCTGATATTCAACAGAAATTCCAAATATCTTGTAAAACAGACAACAAATGAACTTAAAACTTACCAATCTTCTTAAAATACTTATTATGAATCCACATAGAGCCTACAGTATAAGGGCTGGAGCTGGTTCCATTCTCTGAATACTTTCTTATCTCCTCACCCATATGGAAAAACATGCTGTCAAGTAATACCAAAGGATACGGTAATAAACTTGTCTTTTAAGACAAAATATTTTTTGAAATGTAACTCTTTTTTCTTATCAGACCAGCGACTTGTAGCTAAACAAATCATTACATCCTGATATAGTAACGCTCTGTTCGCAGAGCTCAATGCAACCGTGAATAGACTATTAAACCAGCCAACTAATACCAATGAACAGTATTAACCTCCGGAATGAAGTAAAAAGATCTAAAGGGTATCTATCAGCAATGTTCATGTTCAATAACAGGAGTTTCTGAGTTGATAATGGTGATGAAATGAGTGAGGTGGCAGGTAGCACAGGCTTATTCCATACTATGTAGTTGCCTTCCGGAAGGCGATGAAGAATAAGAGGAAAATAGAGAACTAATAGAGTGGAAACAAATGTAAAAAATATTATTTTAAAAGTATGAAGATGCAATGCTGTTATGATTGACCTAAATCCGAAGAGTAAAGCTTTGTAGTGTCTTTCAACCTCAAATCCAAATCAGCTAACACAAAGCTACTCTGTTATGCCTGCAACCGGTATCTCTTGGAAAATAGTTCTCAATATGAATGATCCTACACAAAATCTAAAAAATTGTAGTGTAAAGTTATATTGTAGTTTAGATATATAGTAACTTCTCACCTGTCCAAATGCTAAGTGACTGGAGATCAATTTCCAGGACGAAGTGCCTTGATGTCCGCGCTGCTGCCCAAGGAAATACCAGACTCACCAGATATCCTGGTGATCTGGTATTTCCTTGGGCAGCAGCGCGGACGTCAAGGCACTTGTCCTGGAAATTGATCTACTTCACCGTGAACTGTGGAAGTGCGGTCCCTGCAGCAGCTGCATTGTTTGAGCGAGTATACCGGTTGTGGGTGTCAAACCTGACCATGGTGAGCAGATTTCACACTGTCTATCACCACCTATCTCTCTTTAGGAGATAAGACCCTATTGCGCATTCTGATTTCACAGAAGTGACTGGAGATGACCATCTTTGAAACTTATGATTTTTTGAGAATGCGTTTGGGGTTTCTGCAACAGTTCCCTGAAAAATGCTCACAGGAAAATGCCAACAGGCAACCCTAACACCTAACCCTAACACCTTACCCTAACACCCAACCCTAACCCTAGCTCCTCACCCCTAAACCTAACCCTAACTCCAACCCTGTGGTGTTTCTGTCACTGTCTTCATTACATGTAACCTTGGTGGTAATCTGAACTGAGGCATTTCGGAGGGTTATGCCATCATTTTGTGATAATGTTTTGAATTTTAAAATTGCAGCACCCAATAAAATTTGGGCAGATATAAGGTGGACACTATGCTTCCTACATAGATCTATTTTAATTACTCAATGTCTTAGGTATGTCTTCAGGAGTTAAGTCAGGTCAATCATATTTTGTTTAAGACATGAAGTAAACAACTTCTTTTCACCTGATATTCTTGAACTAAAGATCCCCTTGGAGCTCTAGATTTATAAGCATGGCTATTTTAATTAAACACTCATTGCCGCAGCGGTGAAGACTTCAAACCCTGTCCTGATAGTATATGTTTGGTCTGGCGTTAGGAACTACTGTTTTTAGCATAATCACGCATTATTCACTGCAACTTTTTAATACCTTATTTTAATTAAACAAAACTGTTGGCAATTTGAGATATTGAGCTAGAAAACAGTCTGCTGATATCCTGCTCTTTCATTTAATTTTAGATAAGAAATTGAAACGTGTCGGCAGCCACGATATAATTATTCCGCTATACTTTCTGCAAACTTTCCATTCATTTTACTTAATCCCTATAACCGCTTCAAGTTTTTTTTTCTTCTGTTCTGCAATATCCAAGCCCGCGACGTTTCCGAATCCTGGCCGTCTGCGCATATTCATTGTCAGAGACTGTTAATCAGTTTGAGCGACACCTGGAATAATTGATCGGGCTTTTTAACTTTTAACTCGTAAACATTTCATAAACAGAACAGACAATAAGGCTGCGGAAGAAATGGGATTTTTATTGCTATAAGTTGGAAATGACCCGGCATAACTCAACCAAAGTGTACACAACACACAGTCTTGCGCTGTTCCAATCCATTTCATCTTCCGTAGATAAACATTCAACATATTTATAAACTGCAAATTAACTCGAATCAAACCTTTTTATAGTGCAATATCCAGGGAATTTTGTGTGTAAGTACAAATCACTTTTGTTTTAGAGACAGCGGAAGCTTTGATGTTCTACTTAGTGTTCTTTCAGTTGCAAAACTGTCCAGAGAAGATGTGCAGCCGAGATTTTGAATAACAGATGAAAAATGCATAATCTCTTTGGTGGCTGTGTCAACCTTTAATCTTTAGGGGCATAAAACAAAATTGCTTTCCACAGTCACTCGCTGCTCTAGAGAGATAAAGACTAGAAGCTCAAATGTTTCAAGGCAATTTTCCTCCAAAGTAATGCTATAAAGGTAATTCTTGCTTTACATCAATGTATTATGATCTTTGATCCTATTCTTCCTGTATAGATAACATCTAGGGAGGAGTTTCACAGACCTGACTTTAATGCCAGGTGTCATATGGATTCTTGGAATTGGATAGCTGATTGTTATCCTTTTTTTTTCCCGCTACTTTTTGTGCTTAGGGAACCTGAGATCAACAGTAAATTCTTAGCTTGTTATGAATTGTATCGCTACTGGTCATGAAATAAAACATGAAAAACATTATTGTTCCTTTTAACTCAATAGCAAAAGAAAACCATATCAAACGTGTATGTGTGTGAGTAATACGTTCTGTGCTATTATAGCAGTTGTAAATGTAGTTCTTGTGGTGTGTAGGACATCACAATGTGTATGTGACACGTGGTGAAGGATAAAGAGGGTTTGCTATTCTCCTACCTGTCAGAAGCAGGGATAGAAACAGATAATTAGATTGAGCTGTGAGAGTCCCGGTGTTTGTCTACGCTAAAGAAAAAAGAAACTTATTTTTGTAACCAATAATGGAAGGTCAACCAGTAGAGTAGATAGTGGCGTAACTTCAGGCCCAAGGGGCCCCGATGCAAATCTTTATTAGTATTAGTCTTTTTCTATAGGCCAAAGGGACTTATGGGGCCCCCTAGGCTGCAGGGCCCGGGTGCGAGTGCAACCCCTGCATCTGTTGTAGATACGCCCCTGAGAGTAGATATAGAGTAGATATTCAATACTATTAATAGGCTATCAAATGTTAGATAGACAAAGTTTTTATATCCACTTTAATCAAAGTGATGAAGTGTCAAACGAATAGAAAAAGAACTGTTAGGATTGACAGGGTATTGAGATAAAACACAATTGAGTACACATACAGCTCTTCAGATCTCTTCACTTGATGTTCATATTCAAATTGAAGCCATTTCATGTTCATATTATTGAGATGATTATTATTCACATATCAAATCATTAGATTAAAAATAAAAATGATTCTTACAGTAAGAGCTGTGTCAAAAGGGATTGTCCAATTATAGGACAACCCCTCCTCAATTAGTATGTTTCCCCCAAAAGAACAACACCAATATTCCCCTCTGGTAGCAGTACCATTCAAGCTGTATCAGCTTTGTCTCTCCCAAAGGATCACATAGCATTATTATGTCACGCGATCACTACAACCAATCAGCGCTGGCTTTTCAGAAACCTCCTTTGGACAATCAAGAGATCTGGAGAAAGTGAGAGCTACAGCTGCCCTTTCACTTCCTCTGGATATCTCATTATATCCCTATGAGATGAGAGCAAAGCCCTCACTGATTGGCTGTGGGGATCAGGTAACCTAACTATGTTACATAATACCAAGGAAATCCAGTGCGAACACCACTGGAATGTTACCGGCACCAGAAGTGATTCTAATATTATATTATTGTTCAGAAACGTATGGAGAAGGGATTGTTCTAATAGTGGACAATCTCTTTAAAGACTTGACTCTCTGTTGCCACTTATCACCTATGCAGAGGATTGGTGATATATTGCTGATTCCTGGGACCTCCATTGATCCAGAAAACAGGATTCTGTGGATGGCTGACAAGTTGTTAAAATGGACCAAACCCTTTCATCTTTTTCTACAAAGGAACCTGTACACCTTTGTTTAACACTGTGAATTGTGCAAAGTAACAAAATCTTGCTAACTGTGAGATCAGACAACATTTTCACAGAGCCACCTCATACACCATTAAAGAAGAATAGTATGTCAGAAACCAGGGCATATTCCTGCTACAACAGAGGTGGTTATGCCACATTACTGCACATAGCTTCTATGCCTCTCACACTCAGCCTCTATATCATCTAGTTGTAGCAATGCTTGATTCATTTCAACCTTTTACATCATGAATGCTTGAATGCAATGTCTACACCTTAAATGTTGAGTACGTTTCTATTTTATTGCAGAGTGAGAGCCATCTAGACCAATTTCCAGTAGATGTTTTATGAAACCTACATACAGTGAAGAAAGACTAAAGAGAACATTTTAACCTTAACCTTAATCACACAATGCTGAGGCAGTGAGACTGCAGCTTTACTTCAACTCCTTCCTCCTCTATTCTACTCTATTAAAGTTACTATGATATTAAAGATGTACCTCAGGTAAGGAAAAGGCATGGAATATGCCAGATTTTTATTGTGTGTTATTATCTATTATGTAAAAAATAAACTATTTATTTTGTGCAAATTACCATATTTTTTGGATTATAAAACTGACTTTTGTTCCCTGAAATTTTTTGGGAAACTCAGGAGTGCATTTTATAATCCACATCTACTCTAGCATTGTGCTGTAGGGAAGGGGGAAAGCGGCTCTGGAGCAGCCTAGCACAGGCTCCAGAGGCAGCAGGATGCCACGTGCTCCCGCTCCTTATGCTCATATAATATGCACTGCACCTGCTGTTCATCACCTCAGCACTGAGTTGTGCACAAGGGGAGCATCGCATATTATATGTGCCTGCTCTCACACCCCATATTCAGGATATGGCCTTCCCATCACTGTGTATGGCCACCCATGCTGCTGCAAACACAAATAATATATGCTATGAACTTACCCACCAGCACTCCACTCCATTGCTCCCTGCTTGCCGCACTTCCTGAGTCCTCCTGTGTCTTCAGGGCATCCTGTCATGTGATTGGGGCATGCAGTGATAATATCACTGTGCTGTGCCAGTCATATGACAGGATGCCCAGGGGACACAAGAGGACTCAGGAAGTGCGGCAAGCAGGGAACAATGGAGTGGAGTGCTGGAGGGTAAGTTCAAAGTGTTTACTATTTTAGTGTTTGCAGCAGCATGGGGGCCATACACAATGATGGGAAGGTCATATCCAGGATGGTGGCAGCTATAAGCCAGGACAAGGGGGCCATATCCAGGACAGGGGGGACATATCAAGGACAAGGGAGCTATGTGCCAGGACAAGGGGAGTATGTGCCAGTACAAGAGGGCTATGTGCCAGGACAAGGAAGCTATGTGCCAGGACAAAGGGGCTATGTGCCAGGACAAGGAAGCTATGTGCCAGGACAAGGGGGCTATGTGCCAAGACAAGGGGGCCATATCCAGGATGAGGGGACTTATCCAGAACAGGGGGAGCTGTATGCAGGATGGGGGGGGGGGGCATATCAACGACAAGAGGACTATGTGCAAGGACAAAGGGGCCATACGCAGGATGGAGGGCATGTACCAGGATAAAGGGGCCATATCCAGGACAGGGGGGACATATCAAGGACAAGGGAGCTATGTGCCAGGACAAGGGGACTATGTGCCATTACAAGATGACTATGTAACAGGACAAGGAAGCTATGTGCCAGGACAAGGAGGCTATGTGCCAGGACAAGGAAGCTATGTGACAGGACAAGAGGGCCATATCAAGGATGGGGGGCCATATGCAGGATAGGGGGCATATCAAGGACAAGAGGGCTTTGTGCAATGATAAGGGGGCCATATCCAGTACAGGGGACCATATGCAGGAAGGGGGCATGTACCAGGATAATGGGGCCATATCCAGGATAAGGGAGCCATATGCAGGATGGGAAGCCATGTACCAGGATAAGGAGACCATATCCAGGATTGGGGGCCATATGCAGGATGGGAAGCCATGTACCAGGATAGGGGGTCATATGCAGGATAAGGGGGCCATATCCTAGATTGCGGGCTATGTACCAGGATCGGAGATATTTACATACCAGGATGGGGGATATATACCAAGATGGATTTTCTTGTTCTTAAAAGAATGTGCACATTATAGATTCAGACTGAAGACAGAAAAAAATAAAGGGACATGTGGAAATAAGAAGTGAAGAAACACAAGTTAGGCTAGGGTCACATTTGCGGTAGCAAATGCAGATCCTGATCCGGTTTTGAGCTGTAAAAATGCTCAAAACCGGATAAGGATCCGCAGCCCATAGGAGGCCATTAGAGTAACCGGATTGCATGTAGTGAATGAATGAACCCGGCAGCTCCTCACTGTGTAGGACATACAGTACGTAATGTACGTACTGTATGAGCCGCTAGCCTTGGTTCTGAAAGCATTAACATTGGGTCTATGGTGATGTGCTGCCCATAGACCTAATGTTAATGCTTTCAGGACCAAGGCTAGCGGCTCATACAGTACATACATTACGTACTGTATGTAATATACAATGAGGAGCCGCTGGGTTCATTCATAAAATATTAAATGCCAATAGCCGGCAATACTATAAATGCCAAGATTAACCCCTCACATGCCCACCTGAGTGGACAGCATGTCTCTAGGGAGGGGGGTACTCCCTAGAGACATGTTGCCCACATCTATTATTAACATTAACCCTTTGTTCATCACCGCGGCAGCAGGGATGAACAAAGCATGCGGTAACCAGATTGCTCCGGATTACACATCCTGAGCTATCCGGTTACTGCATTGCGGTTTGCAGGACACATTTTGTGAACAAAATGTGTCTGAAGGCAATTGTGCTTACCGCATCCGGGTCTGGATGCGGTAACCGCAATTACCCTACCAACTGTGACCGTAGCCTATATGGTAAATTTTAGATTTCTCGAAGTACCCCCTTTTTATTCTGATGACTGCTCTACACCACCTTGGCATTCTCTCAAGCCGCTTCATCAGGTCATTATATGAATAAGTTTTCATTTAAACTTTTGTCAAGAACTCATGTATGGAGTCATCAAAGTAGCAAATAAGATTTCATGGTGCATATAAAGAAAGATAAAAATTCCATGATTCCAATATGACCTGTATAAATCACTTGTATGGTGACATCTAAAATATGGGATCTAGTTTTGGACTTCACATTTTAAACAGGGTATTCGGAAGTTGGAGTCAGTTCAAAGGTGTCAACCAGATTATTACATGGAATGGAAAGTGTTTCTATATAATGAAAACATTGGAAAAATCAGGTTTGTTTAGCTTAGAAAATGTCTCAAAGGACATATAATGTATACGTAAATTTGCATGTGTGGGCAATACAAAGACTGGGACTTGACTTATTCCTTCCAAAGACCATACTAAAGGGGGTTTACATGTACCAGCGGTCCCGAAAACGATCGTGCATGACCGGGATCGCTGGTGC
This sequence comes from Allobates femoralis, assembly GCA_033576535.1. Classification (NCBI taxonomy): domain Eukaryota; kingdom Metazoa; phylum Chordata; class Amphibia; order Anura; family Aromobatidae; genus Allobates; species Allobates femoralis. Next base: position 76,122,950 of record JARQOC010000001.1, on the reverse strand, counting down.
ATTGCTGCATGGTCGCTGGAGAGATGTCAGACAGGCAGATCTCACAGCGATCACCCAGCGACGCACCAACACCTGATGGTCGTTGGGATCGTTCAGGGTCTCGGACGCAGAATGGGGATCGTTGGTAAGTCTGCCTGTCACACACATTGTTGGAGCCTGCCCAGGCCATTCAATAAAGATCTGCGATCTCCCAGCGGGAGGCTGTTTGCTTCTAAGTGTCACACGCAACGAGATCGCCGGCGAGTAGGGATGGGCGAATCTACTCACTAGGACTCGTTACTCGGCGAGTAGTAAGGGACTCGCAGGACTCGGTACTCTGCGAGTTTCCCAGTGATTACTCGCACGAGTCCAATGCAAATCAATATCAATCCTAGTTTTGTCAGAAACGCTGACAAAACTAGGATTGCCATTGTTTGCATTAGATTCGGCTACTGTGCCAGTGATAGCAGGGAAACTCGCAAAGTAAATGCTGTTACATTGCGAGCCGAGTCCAGCTGTCTGCTCTGTGCAGCTCCAGGGTCCTAGAGCCTGCCTGCTCACAGACATGATGTAGCAGTGCTGAGATTGTTCTCAGTCTGCTCATTCCCTGTGCATAGACATCTATCTATGCACAGGGGATGTAGCAGAGAGGACATCGCGTTTTGGACTACGTTGGACGGAAGAGGATTTTTTTAATTAAAGATGGAGTCCCTAATGGCTTTTTTTTTTATTTCAAATAACATTTTTTCTCTGTGTTGTGTTTTTTTAACCCTTTATTGGAGATTCTTAGTGGCTGGGTCAAACGTGGCCTGACATTAAGAATCTTGGGCTTAATACCAGCTTGTATAACAAAGCTGGTATTAACCCCTTTATTACCCAGCGTGCTACCGCCACCAGGGCCGCTGGAAGAGCGGGGTTCAGCGCCAGAGGATGGCGCTTCAATGAACGCGCCATCTTCTGGGGCGGCTGCGGGATGCAATTTGCAGCGGGGGGTGCCCAGAAAGCTTGGGCTTGTACCTGGCTAGACATAGAAATTGCGCGGAGCCCCACACATTTTTTTTTTATTATTTCATGAATTTCATAGTCTCAGAGTCAGAGTCTCAGAGTCAGAGTCAGAGTCAGAATCTCAGAATTTCATGAAAAAATTTTAAAAAAAATGCGTGGGGCTCCGCGCAATTTCTATGTCTAGCCAGGTACAGCTAAGCAGCTGGGGGCTGGAATCCGCAGCGCAGGGATGCCCAAGCTTTCTGGGCACCCCACGCTGCAAATTGCAGCCCGCAGCCGCCCCAGAAGATGGTGCGTTCATTGAAGCGCCATCCTCTGGCGCTGAACCCCGCTCTTCCAGCGGCCCTGGTAGCAGTGGCACGCTGGGTAATAAAGAGGTTAGGGCCAGCTTTGTATTATCAGCTGGCCCTAAGCCCGAAATTTATGGCGGTCACGCCAATATTAGACATGACCGCCATGAATTTCTATTAAATTGTTTTAAAAAAAACACAACACAAAGAAAATTTTTTATTAGAAATAAAAAAAAAAGCCATTAGGGACTCCATCTTTAATTAAAAAAATCCTCTTCCGTCCGACGCAGTCCAAAACGCGATGTCCTCTCTGCTACATCCCCTGTGCATAGATATAGATGTATATGCACAGGGAATGAGCAGACTGAGAACAATCTCAGCTCTGCTACATCATCTCTGTGCACAGACATTCATGTCTGTACACAGGGAATGAGCAGACTGAGAACAATCTCAGCACTGCTACATCAGGCAGCAGGCAGGCTCTAGGACCCTGGAGCTGGCAGCCAGCACACAGAGAAGACAGGACTCTTATCTGTGCGAGTTTCCCAGCGATTACAGTTGCAAAGTAAACGAGTCCAATGCAAATAAATGACAAAACTAGGATTGCTTCAGGCTGAAGCTTCCGAGACACATCTGCGATTTGTAAATCTCACACTACTCGCTATTACTCGCTTCCCCATTCATTAACATTGGACTCGCTAGACTCGCAACGAGTAGCGAGTCCTGTGCTCGGACTCGCTAGAGTCAAGCGATTCCGAGTAATTTAGGATTCGCCCATCACTACCGGCGAGGTCACTGCTACATCACAAAATTAGTGACGTAGCAGCGATCTTATTAGCGATCTCGTTATGTGTAAACTACCCTTATGGACAAGGGGAAGCACTTGCTATGGGTGGATTTAAGGTGATTCAAGGAGCTAGATAGGAAAGGATTGTTTACTGTCAGAGCAGACGGTGGAATGCAGAGTCATTAGGCAGACACTAGAAGAGCTTTGAAATAGGACTGGATGCTTTTGCCAGCAAGAAGCAGCATTACTACAAGAGAAGACCAGAATGGATTATTACTATAGGAAGGAGACTAACATGGGGCATTAGTACAAGAAGAGGTTCAAGATGAGGCATTACTTCAAGAAGGTGATCAGCATGGGGCCTTAGTAAAACAAGGGGGTCAGGATGGGTCATTAATACAAGATGGGGTACAGGATGGTGACAATACTTTAAGAAAGGTTGCCTAATGGTGCATTACCACAAAAAGTGGATCAAGGTGGGGCATTACTACAAGAAGGAGAGCAGGATGGGACATTACTACAAAAATGGGAGCAAGATGGGACCATTATTGCAAAAAGGAGTCCAGGATGGTGCATTACTACAAAAAGAGGATCAGTATGGAACATTATTACAAAAAAGGGATCAGGATGGGGCATTAATATGAGGAGGAAACCAGGATGACACATTACTACCAGAAGAGGACCAGGATGTGACATTACTACAAGAAGAAGAGGAAGATGGTGTCATTACTAAATAAAGAGTCCAGGATGAGGCATTACTACGAGGAGGAGACCAGGATTGGGCATTACTACAATCACAATGGGGACATTACTACTAGAAGGGTAGCAATGTGGGGCATTATTACAAGAAGATGGGGACATTACTACAAGAAAATACCAAGATGGGCTAATACTAAAAGAAACTAGAGATTATTTAATAGTTATGGTGATGCACCGGAGCCAAGCTATGGGGGTGCTTGTAGATAGTGCGTGAAGGTCAATACTACTTTCATACCCTTATGAGTTGCTGCTGAAGATTTTAGAGTTCGAAAGGTGATATTTGTATATAGATCCAGAGCAGACTTAAATTCACCTTATTGGTTGATTCTTTATATCTTGATTGGGTTGGAGGACTGATTTCCTCTTATATTTATGGTCAAGACTATGGACAGTACAGAATTTTGTAAAGAATGTACTTTTATTTAAAATTTATAATACAAAAAATTACTAAAACATATGAAGATAACTTCAGATATATAATAAAAACAGTATAAATAGTCAATGCGAGTAGATCGCTGATTTTTAGAGGCAGTGATGCCTCAATAAGGTGAATTAGAGTCTGCGCTGGATGTATATACACATATTACCACAAGAAGCAGACTAGGATGGGGCATTACTACAACCAGAAGACCAGGATAGGGATAATACTACAAGAAGGAGATCAGGAGGGGGACATTACTTCCAGATAGGAACAAAGATAGGCATATCACTACAAGCAGGAGACCATGATGGGCAATACTACTAGAAAGGGATATAGATGGGCACATTACTACAGCAACAGAACCAGGATGGTTAGATTACTATACGTAGGGGAGCAGGATAGGCAATACTACAAGATGAGTGCCAGAATGGACACAGTACTAAAAGAAGTGGAGCAAGATGGGCATATACCTAGATGAGGACCAGGATGGGTGATATAACTACAAGGTAGGGAACATGATTGGGGACATTACTACAAGATAGGGACCAGAATGGGGGACATTACTACAAGATTAGAACAAGGATAGGGGATATACCTACAAGGTAGTGACCATGATGGGAGACATTACTAAAAGATAGGGAACAGGATGAGGGAATTTACTACAAGATGGGGACAAGATGCACACATTTCTGCAGGATGTTGGCCAAAATATCTATATGGTGATAATTGTTAGACAACACGTGAAATGTGTTACAAAAAAGTGATCAAAAGTAGGGATGGGCGAATCTACTCGCTAGGACTCGTTACTCTGCGAGTAATAGTGGAATCGCAGGACTCGGTACTCTGCGAGTTTCCAAGCTATTACTCGCACAGTAACGAGTCCATCATCCCTCCGCCCCCCCTGCAGCCTCCCCACCCGATCCTAAGTTAGGACCAAGCGGGGGGAGCAGGAGAAGGGCCTCAGGACTCAGGCGGGGAAGCCGGTGGTGAAATTTGCTCACTGCCGCTTCCCCCACTGAGTCCTGACCAGGGGTGGGCTTGGTGGGGGGGGTGAGTGCACCGGACCGGCCGGCTACTTACCGCTGTCTCTGCCGGCGCCGGCCGTAGACTCGCTCCCCGCCTCTCTGCTGCTGTCTCCGGAGATTCCCGAGCGGTGTGAGAAGCAGTGAATAAATTAACTTCCGTCACCGCTCGGGAATCTCCGGAGGCAGAGAGAGTCGGGCTGACAGCAGGGTTCAGCTCAGGTCATAATGACCTGAGCTGAACCCTGACTGTTTAGTCAGTTCTCAGCTCTGCTACATTCCTGTGTGTCTATGCACAGGGATGTAGCAGAGCTGAGATTGCGTTTTGGACTACGTCGGACGGAAGAGGATTATGTAAATAAAGATGGAGTCCCTAATTGTGTTCTGTTTTATTTCTGATAAAATTATTTTTCTCTGTGTTGTGTTTTTTTTTTCTATTGATTACTGGAAATTCATGACGGTCATGTCTAATATTGGCGTGACCGCCATAAATTTCGGGCTTAGGGCCAGCTGATAATGCAAAGCTGGCCCTAACCCCTTTATTACCCAGGGAGCCACCCGCCACCAGGGCCACTGGAAGAGCGGGGTTCAGCGCCAGAGGATGGCGCTTCAATGAACGCGCCATCTTCTGGGGCGGCTGCGGGCTGCAATTTGCAGCGAGGGTGCCCAAAAAGCCTGGGCCTCCCTGCGCTGCGGATTCCAGCCCCCAGCTGCTTAGCTGTACCTGGCTGGACATAGAATTTGCACGGAGCCCCACACATTTTTTTTTTATTATTTCATGAAATTCATGAAATAATAAAAAAAGGGTGCTCACCTATATTCTTGTGTCCGGCCAGGTACAAATAGACACCTGGGGGTTGGGGGCAGCCCGTCGCTGCCTGCTGGATCTGGCTGGTTACAGAAATACGGCGAAGCCCACGTCATTTTTTTTATCTGAAAAATCAATAAAACAATCCTAAAAAAGGGACTGCATCTTTATTAACCCCTCGACCATGGTCCAGGGGTTAATAAAGATGCAGTCCCTTTTATTTATATTGTTTTATGGATTTTTCAGAAAAAAATTTGACATTGACCAGAATAGACGGTGAGAACTAGGTCACCTGATGAGTGAAAATTTGACATGTTGGGTACCAATCGTCTTGTCTTTGTGAGAGGCAGAAAAAAAGAATGGATGGTTTCTATACAAGCAATGGCCAACTTGATGCAAGGAGAGAGAAGTGTAATGTCGTAGGAATAATTTGCTGATGACACTGTTGGCATGACATCCTATAAGGTTTGTTTTCAACAATTATAGTCACACTGGACAATTATAATAAGTTGCATCTTCATTAATCGATAAATAAATGATATTTTTAAAATAGAATCAAACAAGCAACATACATGACCACTGTAGCAGTCTACAAGTTTGTTGTGCCTCTTGTTTTCTTATGCAAATTGCAACTTTAAGGATGACTTGAATTCTAGTGCCACCTATTGGTAGTAGCAATCCTAAAAGTCAATAGTGAGCCTTTAACCAGCCTTATCATATGACCAAGGATATAAGTCAAATCATATTCAGAATTTTCAGGCACAGTGTTTCAGTGTTTCCTCCCTGTCAGTGCTAAGTATGAGCTATGATTTGGCTAGGTGAGAGTCTAAAACTGGGGTATAACATTATTCCTTATGGAGAGGTGACATGTTAGGTCTCCAATGTCACTATATGAGGAGACTTAACCCCTTAGTGACGGAACCAATTTCCACCTAAATGACCAGACCATTTTTTGCAATTCTGAGCAGGGTCACTGTATGAGGTTATATCTCTGGAGCACTTCAATGGATCCCAATGGTTCTGAGAATGTTTATTCGTGACATATTGGACTTCATGTTAGTGGTAAATTTAGAACAATATTTTTTGTGTTTATTTGGGAAAAAAATGAATTTTAGCAAAATGTTCGAAAATTTTGCAATTTTCAACTTTTGAACTTTTATTCCATTATTCCATCAAACAAAATATTTAATAAATAACATTTCCCACATTTCTACTTTACATCAGCATAATTTCGGAAACAAATTTTTTCTTTTTTAGTAAGTCAGAAGGGTTCAAATTTCATTAGCAATTTCTCATTTTTCAACTAAATGTGCAAAACCATTTTTTTGGGGACCACATCCCATTAGAAGTGACTTTGAGGGGCCTAAATGATGGAAAACACCCAAAAGTGACAACATTCCAAAGACTGCAACCCACAAGCTACTCAATGTTACGTTCAAAAAGATTATTAACCCTTCAGGTGCCTCATAGGAGTGAATGCAAAGTGGAATGAAAAAAGATATATATTTATATTCAACCTAAAAATGTTGATTTAGCCTCAATATATTCACTTCTACAAGGTATAGCATGACAAATTGGACGAAAATTTGTTACCCAGTTTCTTTTGAATGCTCTGATACCCTACATGTGGTCAGAAACCTCTGTTTGAACAAACAAGAGGGCTCAGAAGGGAAGGAAAGTTATTTGTATTTTGGAAGGCAAATTTGGCTAAAATAGATTGCGAGCACTTGGATATCCAGGGCCCCTAGGTAATAAACAGCAGAATCCCACACAAGTGACCCCATTTGATAAAGATAGGTCATTACATTGAAATTTTTTTCTTCACAAAAGTGTCGCTTTAGCACCAAATTTTTCACTTTTACAAGAGGTAACATCAAAAGTTGACAACACAGTTTGTTACCCACTTTCTTGTGAGCGCAGCGATACCTCACATGCAGCAAAAAAAATCTGTTTAGACAATTGGGAGGACTCAAAAGGAAAGGAGCAGGCGGGTGCGGGCAGGACGAGGCTGACTGTTTCAGTGAGGACGAAATCGCGCGTCGCTGATTGGATCACGGCCACGGCGCTTGGCTGATTTGCACACTCGCTGGAGGCCACCAATGAGCGCTCTGGAGCTGGCGTGCGATTTCCGTTACAGACAGAGAACATTAGGTAATTATATAGTAGATTAGATGGCGGCCCGATTCTAAAGAATCGGGTAGTCTAGAATCCATATATAGTTTATTTACTAATAGTTAGGGGAGTGCGGTGAAATGAATTGTGCATATACAGGTGGCTCAGTGGGTAGCAGAGTATACGATGGCTCATTGGTTAGCACTGTATATGGTGACTCAGTGGTTAGCACTGTATATGGAGGTTCAGTGGTTAGCACTGTATGGTGGCTCAGTGGTTAGCACTGTATACGGTGGCTCAGTGGTTGGCACTGTATACGGTGGCTCAGTGGTTAGCACTGTATATGGTGGTTCAGTGGTTGGTACTGTATATGGTGGCTCAGTGGTTAGCACTGTATATGGTGGCTCAGTGGTTAGCACTGTATATGGTGCCTCTGTGGTTAGCATTGTATATGGTGGCTCAGTGGTTAGCACTGTATATGGTGGCTCAGTGGTTAGCATTGTATATGGTGGCTCTGTGGTTAGCACTGTATATGGTGGCTCAGTGGTTAGCACTGTATACGGTGGCTCAGTGGTTAGCACTGTATGGTGGCTCAGTGGTTAGCACTGTATATGGTGGCTCAGTGGGTAGCAGAGTATACGGTGGCTCAGTGGTTAGCACTGTATACGTTGGCTCAGTGGTTAGCACTGTATACGGTGGCTCAGTGGTTGGCACTGTATATGGTGGCTCAGTGGTTGACACTGTATATGGTGGCTCAGTGGGTAGCAGAGTATACGGTGGCTCAGTGGTTAGCACTGTATACGGTGGCTCAGTGGTTAGCACTGTATATGGTGGCTCAGTGGTTAGCACTGTATACAGTGGCTCAGTGGTTAGCACTGTATATGGTGGCTCAGTGGTTGGCACTGTATATGGTGGCTCAGTGGGTAGCAGAGTATACGGTGGCTGAGTGGTTGGCACTGTATACGGTGGCTTAGTGGTTAGCACTGTATATGGTGGCTCAGTGGTTAGCACTGTATCGTGGCTCAGTGGTTAGCACTGTATATGGTGGCTCAGTGGTTAGCACTGTATATGGTGGGTCAGCGGTTAGCACTGTATGGTGGCTGAGTGGTTAGCACTGTATATAGTGGATCAGTGTTAGCACTGTATATGGTGGCTCAGTGGTTAGCACTGTATACGGTGGCTCAGTGGTTGGCACTGTATATGGTGGCTCAGTGGTTAGCACTGTATACGGTGGCTCAGTGGTTGGCACTGTATATGGTGGCTTAGTGGTTGGCACTGTATATGGTGGCTCAGTGGTTGGCACTGTATATGGTGGCTCAGTGGTTGGCACTGTATACGGTGGCTCAGTGGTTAGCACTGTATACGGTGGCTCAGTGGTTAGCACTGTATACGTGGCTCAGTGGTTAGCACTGTATATGGTGGCTGGCTCAGTGGTTAGCATTGTATATGGTGGCTCAGTGGTTATCACTGTATATGGTGCCTCTGTGTTAGCACTGTATATGGTGGATCAGTGGTTAGCACTGTATATGGTGGCTCAGTGGTTAGCACTGTATATGGTGGCTCTGTGGTTAGCACTGTATATGGTGGCTCAGTGGTTAGCACTGTATGGTGGCACAGTGGTTAGCACTGTATGGTGGCTCAGTGGTTAGCACTGTATATGGTGGCTCAGCGGTTAGCACTGTATATGGTGGCTCAGTGGTTAGCACTGTATACGGTGGCTCAGTGGTTGGCACTGTATATGGTGGCTCAGTGGTTAGCACTGTATACGATGGCTCAGTGGTTGGCACTGTATATGGTGGCTCAGTGGTTAGCACTGTATACGGTGGCTCAGTGGTTAGCACTGTATACGGTGGCTCAGTGGTTAGCACTGTATACGCTGGCTCAGTGGTTATCACTGTATATGGTGGCTGGCTCAGTGGTTAGCATTGTATATGGTGGCTCAGTGGTTATCACTGTATATGGTGCCTCTGTGGTTAGCACTGTATATGGTGGCTCAGTGGTTAGCACTGTATATGGTGGCTCAGTGGTTAGCACTGTATATGGTGGCTCTGTGGTTAGCACTGTATATGGTGCTCAGTGGTTAGCACTGTATGGTGGCACAGTGGTTAGCACTGTATGGTGGCTCAGTGGTTAGCACTGTATATGGTGGCTCAGTGGTTAGCACTGTATACGATGGCTCAGTGGTTGGCACTGTATATGGTGGCTCAGTGGTTAGCACTGTATACGGTGGCTCAGTGGTTGGCACTGTATATGGTGGCTCAGTGGTTGGCACTGTATATGGTGGCTCAGTGGTTGGCACTGTATACGGTGGCTCAGTGGTTAGCACTGTATACGGTGGCTCAGTGGTTAGCACTGTATACGCTGGCTCAGTGGTTATCACTGTATATGGTGGCTCAGTGGTTGGCACTGTATACGGTGGCTCACTGGTTAGCACTGTATATGGTGGCTCAGTGGTTATCACTGTATATGGTGCCTCTGTGGTTAGCACTGTATATGGTGGCTCAGTGGTTAGCACTGTATATGGTGGGTCAGTGGTTAGCACTGTATATGGTGGCTCTGTGGTCAGCAGAGGAGGGCGGCTCTGTGGCCAGCAAAGGAGGGCGGCTCTGTGGTTAGCACTGTATATGGTGGCTCTGTGGTCAACAGAGGAGGGCGGCTCTGTGGCCAGCAAAGGAGGGCGGCTCTGTGGTCAGCAGAGGATGGCAGCTCTGTGGTCAGCAGAGGACGGCGGCTCTGTGGTCAGCAGAGGACGGCGGCAGAGTGATCAGCGCAGGAAGGAGGCAGAGTGATCAGCGCAGGAAGGAGGCAGAGTGATCAGCGCAGGAAGGAGGCAGGGTGGTGAACGTAGGACAGCGGCTCTGTGGTCAGCAGAGGAGGGCGGCTCTGTGGTCAGCAGAGGACGGTGGCTCTGTGGTCAACAGAGGACGGCGGCTCTGTGGTCAGCGCAGGAAGGAGGCAGAGTGATCAGCGCAGGAAGGAGGCAGAGTGATCAGCGCAGGAAGGAGGCAGAGTGGTGAGCGCAGGACGGCGACTCTGTGGTCAGCAGAGGAGGGCGGCTCTGTGGTCAGCAGAGGACGAGGCTCTGTGGTCAGCAGAGGACGGCGGCTCTGTGGTCAGCGCAGGAAGGAGGCAGAGTGGTCAGCGCAGCAAGGAGGCAGAGTGATCAGCGCAGGAAGGAGGCAGAGTGGTGAGCGCAGGAAGGAGGCAGAGTGGTGAGCGCAGGACGGCGGCTCTGTGGTCAGCAGAGGACGGCGGCAGAGTGATCAGCGCAGGAAGGAGGCAGAGTGGTCAGCGCAGCAAGGAGGCAGAGTGATCAGCGCAGGAAGGAGGCAGAGTGGTGAGTGCAGGAAGGAGGCAGAGTGGTGAGCGCAGGACGGTGGCTCTGTGGTCAGCAGAGGACGGCGGCTGTGTGGTCAGCAGAGTACGGCGGCTGTGTGGTCAGCAGAGTACGGGGGCTCTGTGGTCAGCAGAGGAGGTAGCTTTGTGGTCAGCAGAGGACGGCGGCTCTGTGGTCAGCAGAGGACGGCGGCTCTGTGGTCAGCAGAGGACGGTAGCTCTGTGGTCAGCAGAGGAGGGCGGCTCTGTGGTCAGCAGAGGAGGGCAGCTCTGTGGTTAGCAGAGGAGGACGGCTCTGTGGTCAGCGCAGGAAGGAAGCAGAGTGATCAGCGCAGGAAGGAGGCAGAGTGGTGAGCGCAGGACAGCGGCTCTGTGGTCAGCAGAGGAGGGCGGCTCTGTGGTCAGCAGAGGACGGTGGCTCTGTGGTCAGCAGAGGACAGCGGCTCTGTGGTCAGCGCAGGAAGGAGGCAGAGTGGTGGGCGCAGGAAGGAGGCAGAGTGGTGAGCGCAGGAAGGAGGCAGAGTGGTGAGCGCAGGAAGGCGGCTGTGTGGTCAGCAGAGGACAGCGGCTGTGTGGGCAGCAGAGGACGGCGGCTGTGTGGACAGCAGAGTACGGCGGCTGTGTGGTCAGCAGAGTACGGCGGCTGTGTGGTCAGCAGAGGACGGCGGCTCTGTGGTCAGCAGAGGACGGGGGCTCTGTGGTCAGCAGAGGACGGGGCTCTGTGGTCAGCAGAGGACGGCGGCTCTGTGTCAGCAGCAGAGGAGCAGGACGGCGGCTCTGTGGTCAGCAGAGGACGGCGGCTCTGTGGTCAGCGAGACAGGAGAGACGGCGGCTCTGTGGTCAGCAGAGGAGGCGGCTCTGGTAGCAGTACTGGTGGTCAGCGAGGGCAGGAAGAGGGCGGCTCTGTGGTCAGCAGAGGACGGCGGCTCTGTGGTCAGCAGAGGACGGCGGCTCTGTGGTCAGAGGCCGGGTAAGAGGAGGCAGGTTGGTCCAGAGCGCTCTGTGGTCAGCGCGAAGGAGGAAGTAGAGGAAGAAGAGTGGTCAGCGCAGGAAGGAGGCAGAGTGGTCAGCGCAGGAAGGAGGCAGAGTGATCAGTGCAGGAAGGAGGCAGAGTGATCAGCGCAGGAAGAAGGCAGAGTGGTGAGCGCAGGACAGCGGCTCTGTGGTCAGCAGAGGAGGGCGGCTCTGTGGTCAGCAGAGGACTGTGGCTCTATGGTCAGCAGAGGAGAGCGGCTCTGTGGTCAGCGCAGGAAGGAGGCAGAGTGGTGAGCGCAGGAAGGAGGCAGAGTGGTGAGCGCAGGAAGGAGGCAGAGTGGTGAGCACAGGACGGCGGCTCTGTGGTCAGCAGAGTACGGGGCTCTGTGGTCAGCAGAGGACGGCGGCTCTGTGGTCAGCAGAGGACAGCGGCTCTGTGGTCAGCAGAGAATGGGGGCTCTGTGGTCAGCAGAGGACGGGGGCTCTGTGGTCACAGCCAGGGCAGGAGGACGGGTCTGTGGTCAGCAGAGGACGGCGGCTCTGTGGTCAGCAGAGGACGGCGGCTCTGTGGTCAGCAGAGGACGGCGGCTCTGTGGTCAGCAGAGGAGTGCGGCTCTGTGGTCAGCAGAGGACGGCGGCTCTGTGGTCAGCAGAGGACAGCGGCTCTGTGGTCAGCAGAGAATGGGGGCTCTGTGGTCAGCAGAGGACGGGGGCTCTGTGGTCAGCAGAGGACAGCGGGTCTGTGGTCAGCAGAGGACGGCGGCTCTGTGGTCAGCAGAGGATGGCGGCTCTGTGGTCAGCAGAGGACGGCGGCTCTGTGGTCAGCAGAGGACGGCGGCTCTGTGGTCAGCAGAGGACGGCGGTTCTGTGGTCAGCAGAGGACGCGGTCGTGTCAGCAGAGGGCGGCGGTTCTGTGGTCAGCAGAAGGACGGGCGGCTCTGTGGTCAGCAGAGGACGGCGGCTCTGTGGTCAGCAGAGGACGGCGCTCTGTGGTCAGCGCAGAGGAGGGGCTCGTGGTCAGCGCAGGAAGGAGGCAGAGTGGTCAGCGCAGGAAGGAGGCAGAGTGGTGAGCGCAGGAAGGAGGCAGAGTGGTAGCACAGGAAGGCGGCTCTGTGGTCAGCAGAGACGGGGCTCTGTGGTCAGCAGAGGACGGCGGCTCTGTGGTCAGCAGAGGACGCGGCTCTGTGGTCAGCAGAGAAGGGGCTCTGTGGTCAGCAGAGGACGGGGGCTCTGTGGTCAGCAGAGGACGGCGGGTCTGTGGTCAGCAGAGGACGGCGGCTCTGTGGTCAGCAGAGGACGGCGGCTCTGTGGTCAGCAGAGGACGGCGGCTCTGTGGTCAGCGCAGGAAGGAGGCAGAGTGGTCAGCGCAGGAAGGAGGCTCTGTGGTCAGCAGAGGACGGCGGGTCTGTGGTCAGCGCAGGAAGGAGGCTCTGTGGTCGAGTGGTCAGCGCAGGAAGGAGGCTCTGTGGTCAGCACAGGAAGGAGGCTCTGTGGTCAGCAGAGGACGGGGGCTCTGTGGTCAGCAGAGGACGGGGGCTCTGTGGTCAGCAGAGGACGGGGGCTCTGTGGTCAGCAGAGGACGGGGGCTCTGTGGTCAGCAGAGGACGGGGGCTCTGTGGTCAGCAGAGGACGGCGGGTCTGTGGTCAGCAGAGGACGGCGGGTCTGTGGTCAGCAGAGGACGGCGGGTCTGTGGTCAGCAGAGGACGGCGGGTCTTTGGTCAGCAGAGGACGGCGGCTCTGTGGTCAGCGCAGGAAGGAGGCAGAGTGGTCAGCGCAGGAAGGAGGCTCTGTGGTCAGCAGAGGACGGCGGGTCTGTGGTGAGCGCAGGAAGGAGGCTCTGTGGTCGAGTGGTCAGCGCAGGAAGGAGGCTCTGTGGTCAGCACAGGAAGGAGGCTCTGTGGTCAGCAGAGGTCGGGGCTCTGTGGTCAGCGCAGGAAAAAGGCTCTGTGGTCAGCGCAGGCTAGGTGGGCGGAGGCATGGCGGGAGTCTCGCGAGGTGGGCGGAGCCATGGCGGGAGTCTCGCGAGGTGGGCGGAGCTGTGCCGGGAGTCCCGAGAGGTGGGCGGAGCCATGGTGGGAGCCCCGCGATGTGGGCAGAGCCATGGCGGGAGCCCCGCGAGGTGGGCGGAGCCATGGCGTGTAGCGGGATGGCGGCGGGGTAAGTATACTGGAGTGTGTGTGTGTGTATGTGTGTGGTGTGTGTGGTGTGTGGTGTGTGTGTGTGGTGTGTGTTTATGTGTGTGTGTGTGTCCCTAACGCACTTCCGTCACTTTGGCAGCCACGTCCACGACGACGGAAGTAGCGCCGAATATGACGGAAGTGCGCTACGGCAATTATATATTAGATTATTATTTCCATAATAGAAATTAATGTAACAAATTCCGTAGGCAAGATTATGCTCCGAACTCACAAGATCATATTTTTAATTTACAGAGTTTGTCAAACTTATTACAATACAACTAATCAATGTCTGTCATATACATTGACAAGCATTAACAATGATTTGAACTCTTGACTTTCAGGCTCCATATCTCATAATCCACTACAGCTTTGAGCAGGAGACTACCATCATTTTATAGACAATCATCTTTTCTATCTCATACATAAATTTGACTTGCAACTATTTACATATGATTAGTTATGCAGATTCTTGTCATATCTTTATATTGTTAAAGTTTTTTCTCCTAGAAATCCAAATTTAAATATGTAACAATTTGTTATTATTTTGCAAATCCACCTTTAGATTTGAACACTGCATCAATCTTTTTGGGCAACTCTCAATCAAATTCAAGTATTTCTTGAATAATTCTGATCCCAGGTCTCCTCTACACATTATCAAGGTGGGTCCATACTGGTCGAGTATGTACACAGCATTTTCTTCATCTCTTCAAGTGTTCATTTTTGTTGAGGTCTGGGGACTGTGGGGGTCAATCCAGTACCTTTACTTTATTGTCAGTGGACCATTTCATCACCGACCTTTACATATGCTTTGGGTCATTATCCTGTTGAAACACAATGTCATATTTTGCATATCCATAGAACTCAGTCATACAAAGTAACTCATTTTGTAGGATATTCATATATAGCTCAACATTGGGACAACCATTGATTCTCGTCAAGTATCCAATGACTTTGGCTGTGAAAAAACTCATATCACGTTTCCTCCATCTAACTTGACAGCTCCTTTAATTTCTTCTCTTCTCTTATTTCTTCCAGACACATTTGCACACATCTAAACTTGGTCTATTGAGTTTTGTCTCATTGCTATAAATCACCCATTTTCAATTTTCTCTGTTCCTTTTTGTACTTTTTTGCAAACCTGAGCCAACGCTTCTTATGATGATATTGAAGTCAATGCTTCTTTCCTCTTTCTGGCCACCATTCCAGACTTGTATATTGTGTGTTGCACTGTGTTTGCTTGGACATCTGTGAGCTCCCTATTATGAAGTGCACAAGCTACCTATGCTGCCGTGTTTGTTTCGCAAGAACTGATAGACCTTGCAGTGAGCCGACTTATTGAACCTGATATTTTGCCTTCACATCCCCCTCTTGGCTTTTGAATGGATGGATTTGATTTCATATTCTTCTAAAGGTACCATTACACGCTTCAATGTTGTAACAATCTCACCAACGATGTCACGGGAGCACGATCGTTACGATATCTTTTTGAGACAGTTGGTGAGATGTCACACGTCTGGATATCGTGAACAGCGCACCAACGATGTGGAGAGTAGCTATCATTCACACAACCCAGCGAACGATACTTGTTCATTGTTGGGAATAGGCGAAGTTGTTAACGACATCGTTATCGCGGTGTCACACAGAACAATGCAGCAGGTTGGCTGAACGAAGATTGTCTGATTTGAGAACATGTTCTCAAATCTGCGATCAGCAATCCAACGAATTATCGTAGTCGTATCTTGGTGTCACACACAACGATGTACTAACAATGTCCTTTGAATGACTCTTAACCCATGACATTTAAGCAATATCATTCACGATATCGTACAGTGTAATGGTACCTTAACTGTCATGGCACTCTCATGATACAATTTAGAAATCTTCTTAGCAAGAAATCACTATCGATGAAATGGATGATACTGTTTCTCAATTTTTTCAATGTGTTTTACAACGTTTTTTGCCAATGGACTTCTGCTGAATCGATTCTACCGGATGATTACAGGACTTGTGAACTTAGGCTAAGAAAACTAATTTACATAATTTCCTTCTGAAATCTGAACCAATGTTTTCAATTCAGAATTTTTGTCAAAATCCAAAATAAATGTGGCTTGCAATATCCTTCTGACACAAAGTGAGAACAACGTCCATCTCTCTCTTGGGTGGTGATGTACATGAATGGTCCTGGCTGTGTGGCTCAGTCCATTGTCTACATCTTGCCTCTTCTCAGCCTTAAAAATGATGTAGATTAAGCTAGTGTTTCTCAACTCCAGTCTACAGGACCGACCTACAGGGCATGATTTCAGGATTTCATTAGTAGTAGACAAGTATTGGAATCATTATCTGTGCATGTAATTAAAATATTACATGTGCAATACTAAAGGGTGGTTTACACGTAGCGAGATCACTAACGAGATCGTTGCTACATCACTGATTTTGTGACGTAGCAGCGACCTCGCCGGCGATCTCACTGTGTGTGACACTTAGCAGTGATCAGACCCCTGCTGGGAGATCGCTGATATTTATTGAATGGCCAGGCCCAGTTTTCGATCGGCGATCTCCTGCTGGCCAGGCTGCATCGCTGTGCATGTCAGGCAGACTTACCAACGATCCACATTCAGCGCCTGAGACCCCAAATGATCCCAATGACTGTCGGGTGTCTGCGCATCGCTGGGTTATCGCTGGTGAGATCTGCCTGTCTGACATCTCACCAGCAACCATGTAGCGACGCACCAGCAATCCTGGTCAGGCAAGATCGCTGTCAGGATCGCTGGTGCGTCGCTACGTGTAAACTCCCTATAAGAAAATCCTGAAAACATGTGTCGAGCCCCAGACCCTGGGGTACTCGGGTACCAGGCTCGGTGGTTGTTTTAGGGATGTCACGGGTAGCAGCGCCTGATCCAGTGTCCTGGGTGACACTTCAATAAGGGTGTATTTACAGGGGATAAGAGTTTGTCATGTGATGCCACCTGTAGCACCTGCTGATGGGTCACCAGCGCCGCCACAGTCCGCCGGAGGTAGATGGAAGTGCGTCTGAGTTGGCAAAGCCCCCTACAGGTAAGGCTGTTCCTCCGCGGCAGCGTTCCTGCAAAGGATACAAGTTGATGTAGAAATACACACACAGGCAAAGTCACTTTCTCCCGTGTACTTTACTGTCAATTTGTAGCAGCATCAAACAAAGTTCACAGTCCAGCATCAGATGTTACAATAACAGGTAGCTCTACAGGTGGCTGCAAATGGATCCCAGGTGGTATGGTGGAACCCATGGTATACCTTAGTTGACTAATCCGTGTCCTTTCATCCCCGCCTAGGATGGTCCAATACCCAATGGCTCCGTGTAGATAGTATTGGGGGTTCCCTCCCTGGTGGTGAGGAAGCAGGCTGACCGCTCCATCTGGCAGGGTGCTGTGGTGATATACGGATCACAGCAGCTGGTTGCCAACTGCAAAGATGAACTCTGGCTGGATTCTCGGGCCCGGCGTTCCCGTGGTGGACTGGAGATTCCCCTAGAGTATGGTCGCTCCACTCTGAGGATCTTCCTTTCTCCCTAGGGCTTGGACTTGTCACGTTGGGCGCCCTCTTTCAAGATCTCCTCAAGATCTCTTCTTCTTCCCTCCGGATTGGCTTGAAACCGTCCGGGTAACCCTTCCGCCTCGTTCCACACTCTTTCCAGCTGTCCTAACTCCTCTCCTCCTCCTCCAACTAAGCACTCTTGATCTCCTCTGGGGCTGAATATATCCCCTCCCGGGTAACCTCCCACCGCTCAACTAATGTGATAGTGCTGGGAATGGGTCCCACCCACCAACCTAAGGTCCACTTGAAGCTGGGGCAATTACACCTCTTTTACGGGTGCAATACTCCTCTGTGACGCCTGACCATGCGAGGCGCCACACGCGCATTGTTGGTCAGTCAAGGAATGGAGTTGAAAAACAATGGATTAAGCCAATAAAGAACCTTTCCCTATCATCATATACCAACACAGATAGGAAAAGCAAGATTTCTGTCAATATTGAAATGACATCAGAAGAGACACTTATAAGACTATAAGGAAAGCGTAAAGTAAACCAGCAGGTTTCAGAATTAAAGTTTCTCACCTCTTTAAAAAGTAATTAACAGGTGTCGTTATAGAAACTTGATAATTAACTTGTCCTCTTAGTAGCATACATAATAGCAGGATAGCGAGATTTAAAAATAGTTAATCAAGGATGTTCCATAACTACATTTATCACTCATCCACAGGATAGACAATATGAGCACCATTGCTTGCAGTCTGGCTGATGAGACCATCACTGTCTCAAGAATGAAGAAGCCAAAGTCCAAGGTTTAAAAGCTGTGGTAGTGAGCACATGAAACCTCCACTCTAAGGGTATGGGCTCACTATCCGGAGGTGCTGCATTTTGGACGCAGTAGCTCCAGATTTGAGGGAACTTGCAGGTGAGCACAGGGAGACCGCAGCCTCCCTGTGCCTACTATCCGTGGTGGGTGAAGGGCAATTTTTTCCTTCATTAACCTGTAGGAAGTTGCTCCCGACTCTGCAGCATAAAATTAACATGCTGCAGAGATGCAAGAGTGTGGCAACCGCACTGCAGCTGAAATAATGCACAGTGAGCATGGAATTTGTTGAAATCCAATCCACTATCTGCTGTTGTACAATGCAGCATTTTGGACGCAGCAGAAATACGTTGCGTCCAAAACACTGCGTATCCTGATAGGGAGTATGCACCCTAAAACTGAATAGGCAGTAGTTGCATATACTTACAGGCTTCATTAGAACAGGAAATTTTGTCTTCATAAATGGTTGGGCTCCATTAGTAGGTGGTCTATGAATGGCTCCTATGTATGGCACTTTTTAGCAAAATATCAATAAGATATGCCTTTAGTATTTTTTATATAATACTTACAGAAAAAATATGCATTATAGCTTATATTAACTGGGAGAAATTTGCAGAAATAGTAGCCCCTACGGGTCTCCTCTAGCTACCCTAGTAGCTCTACAGGCTGTGCAAAGTTTTAACCTTTTTATATGCCTATATCTATAATAGAAAAATGCAAAGTGCTGAATACAAAGAAAAATACATTTGTTCACTGCTGTCGACATTAATATTGCTTCACATTGAAATTATACTAAGAAACTCTACCTACCGAGGCACATAAATGAAATACACAAGAACACATAGCTAGAATCTGCCTCTGTTGTAAAGCACATTACTACACAAATCTGAAAAGTAAGAACAATTTGTATGTACAATACCTATTCATATCCCAATGCAGCTGAATTATTCATCCGAAAAGAAATACATGTACATACACATTTATAAAATGAGACCAGTTTAGTCTTTTATCATGATCAATCGGTTGGATGGTGTTCAGCACATCAATCTATTTTCCTCCTGTTCAAGGCATATCTGTCAAATGCCACCTACTGCAACCATAACAAAATGAAATCCACCAAAGCGTGTATCATATTACACAATTGATAACTGTATTCATCTGATGCCTGCTATGCCAACAATCAGTACTATGGAAATATCTTCAATCGCGTTGTCCAGGTTATTATATGCTAAAGTTATTTTATATTATTATGTTAAATGTTGTTTGTAGAGATGGACGAACCCACAGATGTTGCGGTTCGGCGGATCCGGACGGACTTAAGAAATTAAGGACCAGATTTGACCCAAACTTTAGCTTGAACCTCAAACTCCATACAAGTCTATGGGGACCCAAACTTTAGTGCTATCATCGGGTGACAGTAGGGCATACAGGGCTATAAAAGAAAGCACAATTGTGATTAAAGCAGGAGAATTATACTTAATAGTCTTCCGCTGCAGTCACAATACTACCATGTCCGCTCATTAAGACTCATGTTTATTCAATGCATGCCCCGCCCCCACTCTGTGACAGCATCTGTCATATGTTGTCAGTCAGACTGCGCTCACATAATGTGCACTGGTATCTGTGAATTTTTTGCCATACATATTAGTGTAGGGCAACAAAACTGGCATCATGTTAGTGTGAAAATTAATAATTGAAAAATTGCATAGGGTGCTAGGTATATTGATACACAGTGCAGATAAATCACAAGGCTGAAGACTGCAGGCCCCAGCCATGTGCAATATGTTGGCTGCATATCAAAATACGGGGAATCCCATGCAGGTTTTTTTTTAATGATTTAAATAAGTTACAAAAACTACATTTGGTTCCCCTAATTTTGATACTCAGCCAGGGTAAAGCACATGCCTGGGGGTTGGTATTCTCACCTTGGGAAGGCCCATAGTTTTTGACTCCCCCTCCCAGACTAAGAACATAAGTCCACAGCCACCCCAGATGCTTTTCCTATCACTGCAGCTTCTGCGATGAAGCGGAGCCAGGACCATTGAGGGACGCCATATGGTGGACTGCTCCTGACCTGGATTTGTTTTTCGGAGTTAAAAAAAGTGTGAAAGAGTATTTATCTGATTTTATTTCAAATAATTGTTTTTTTCTGTGATTTTGCTTACTTATTTTGACTTACAGGTAACTATCACATGATGGGGGGTTTCATAGATCCCTACCCATCACTAATCTAGAACTTAGTAACAGTTGTGAATCCTGACAAATCACAGCTGTCATTAATCCCTTTTATTACACCAATTGCCACTGCACCCGGGCAATCATAAAGAGCCCGGGTAAGAATCAGGATTTGCCACATATTTAGCCTGGAGGGGGTGCATTAACTGTGGTGCTCTGCAGGCTGGTCCCTGGACCACCACTTTCTCTGCACTGTATATCAATGTACTGGGGACCCTGCACTGTTTACTTTTAATATTTATTTATTATTACACTAATTTAAGGAGGATGCATGACATACACTGATGTGTATGGCAACCCATCACAGATACTGACACAGAGGGCATCTGACTGCAACCAATCACAGTTGCTATCACAGAAGTGGGTGGGAAAAGCAGTGTAATATTCTTAAGGTTAAATGAGGAGACCCGGAAGTTCTTGAATTACTCACATAAAAATATGTTGAAATTGCGACACCAAGAAAGAGAAGTCATGCAAATATCGAATTCACAGGATGTACAGGTGATGCAAAAGATAGGAACAGAATTTTCAAAATATCTCGATTTATTCAATAATGAGTACAGCAATACATGAACTTGCATGCCTTGGCATGATATTAATGAGTTTTTACATGGTTGTCTGAGGAATGTTTAGCCGCGAGGACTGTTGCTGAGAGGCAAATCATCAAGATCCACTGCTGGCAGATCTATTTGCAATTCTCAACCAATGACGTCCCTGATATGCTCAATCCGAGACAAGTCTGATGAGGCCACACATAGCGGTAGGACATATAGACCATGCAGAAGGCAGCAACTAGCAGCCCTATCAACATACAGCCTGGTTTTATCTTGAAAAATAGCTCCATGGACAATCTGGAGAAATGACCATACCAGTGGGTCCACAACCAAAATAAAGTAACGCCAAACTGTTAATGTACCTAGAATGAAGAATAAAAGGGACTGGTATTGTACAGTATGCCAACCCACACCATAATTTAAAGTGTAGCAATGGTGTGAAGTTACGTCTTCTTGACTCATGAGGCTTTGGTGATGCTTGTTGTCAAATGCTGCAGAGATCTTTCAGAATTAGAAAAGACTAGTGACTACAAGATATAGTAGTTTGAAGGACATTAGAATCTTGAGTAGAATGTAAATAGCAGAAACCAGGTGGTAAAGGATCAAGAGAAAAATCTGAAAAGTAGTAGATTTTAGACCAAGTACTCCAGGAGTTTGGATATGAAAGGTAGATTGGAAAAAGGTCTGCAATTAGCCAATTAGCAGAACAATCCTTTTTTATTTTTTTCATTTTTTAGAAATGTGGTTATGATGACAAGATTAAAAGAGGAGGAAAGATATTAGATCAAAAGAATTGGAAAGGTTAAATATTTCAGTTAGATTGGTAGTGGTGGTCAGAGAGAGAAACTAGAGGAGGTATCCGGAAATAAGGTGAAACGTGGGACACATGGAAAGCGGCGTTTCCGGGTACATCTGACTAAGCGCATGCGCGATGACGTCAGTCACTTCGCACTTGCTCTTCAGGGATGTCGGCTCCTGTGCTCGGCTGCTTTCGGCCATAGAAGGTAATGGGGGCACAGACTGTAGACGAGCGCAGGAGAGCTGCATCTTTGCTCTAATGCTGTTGCCTGCGTTTGCATTGACCTTCACCTGTGCTTGCTTTTGCGCTAGTGCAGGGCAGGCAAACGCAGGTAATTCATGAGATGCGAAAGGGGCCTAAATATATTTATTTCATAGTAGTTATCCTAAGTGACGTCTCAGTCTGTGATTCAGACCTTCATCAATGGACAGAAAATACAAAGAAAAGAAATCACAATTAACATAATGGTGAGACATAGAAGCATGCAAAAGAATACACGTCATAATAACATGTGGTAGTAACAATGTCGTGATGATTGCTGGTAAGTACGTAAAGACAATACATAAAGATTACAATATTATATTAATAATAAAGGAAAGAAACGGTACAATTATTCTTAGATGAATCCATGGATGATAAATAGTAAAAGTGCAGAGTGTGGATATTTCAGATAAAAGAACAATGTGTCCACAAAAATAGCAGATAATAGGGAGAAACCAAAACAGGGTTAGATGTGAAAATGAAATGTGATTAGCACAAAATAACTAAAAAAAAAAAAAAAAAAAAAGAAAAACATAAAAAATACAAGAAAAAGAAAAGAAAAAAAGATTTTAATAAAAATAATTAAAGGGAAGGTGACATCAAAAAAAATTCTCAACAACCGCAAAAATATAAAGTGTTTGTTTTTACCGGTAATTTGTTTTTCCAATACTATCTTTTTTTAAAGAAGTAAAATATGAAAAATAATTTTAAAAGTTTGATATATTCAACTTTTAAACACTAGGGGGAGCAGCTTCTGAAATCCTAGTGTACAGCTTGCCTGTATCATGAGTGAAAATATGGGCTGGATCTGCTCAATGTTTGTGGTGTCTCTACCCTTCCCCTCCCTTTCTGTGTGTTTGCAAAAGCATAAGAGGGGAGCTCCAGGGAGAGAAAATATTTTAGTACAGTCCCTGCCCTCCTACATGATGAAGCAGAGCCGTACACTGCAATTCTAGAATCCATAGATCTCTTATAATTCAATAAAATCATACCTGCTCCTCTGCTCTGACCTCCCTCAGGGGACATAACTTTTCAGCATGTCAGCTTCATGCAGCAGCAGAGAGCAGGAGGTGTGTCAGGGGCATAGATGCTGAGTCTGCAGGATCTGCCTACATTCCAGCCCCCTCACACTTCTGTATGGGGAGGAAGTGTGGCCACCGACCCCATTATCATGCTACAATCCAGCCCCTGTTATATCATCCTATATGACAGATAGAATATACATAAATAGAAGAGAGATAGATAGATAGATAGATAGATATAGATAGATAGATAGATAGATTAAAAAATAAAACAGACAGCACTTCCTTTAAACTTTTCAGCACAGGTATAAATCTATAGGGCTGATTCATATATATAACAAAATTATAGCTGCACACTGTTGATGCCAACAACATGCTTACAATGATGTTTTTAAATGATGGTAAAGGTGTTTTTCTTGAGAAAAAAATAGAAACTAAAATGTTTTTTTCAAAAAACCTTGGATGGAAAAATTATTTTTTTTTTTTTTGAAAAACCCATATTTTATATTAAGGTTCTTTGCACATGTATTGGCCAACTAATGCCTGCCCACCAACCATTTCAAGGTGACTTTAAATCTGGCTCCAAGGCTGGTATCTGCACTCCTTCCTCCCTATCAAGCCATGGGGGCCATCTGGTGTGCTGTGTATCCTGCTGCTGCCCACATTATGGAGACCCCAAGGGTATGAGAGAGGTAGAAAGTAGAGTAGAGAAAGTAGACAGGGACCCACCATATTTAAGGTTACCTTGCCACAGGTGATGGGCAGGCATATATTGGCCAATACATGTGCAGAGAACCTTAATATAAGACATGTGTTTTTCCAAAAAAATTTAGTTTTTCCATCTGAGTTTTTTTGAAAAAACCTTTTAGTTTTTATTTTTTTTCTCATGAAAAACACCTTTACCATCATTTGAAAACATCATTGTATGCATATTGTTGGCATCATCAGTGTGCTGCTATAATTTTGTTATAGATAATAGATAGATAGATAGATAGATAGATAGATAGATAGATAGATATACAGGAATAGTAATCTGGCAGCAATACAAAAAATAAACCAAGTGCAACAATCTACAAAGGTATAGTCCAAACTTTATAGATAGCAAAATGAAAAAAAACAGGCAGACTTGTGTCTTTTACAGATCCATAAATTATGGCATAACTTATGGATCACTAAAAGCCACAAGTTTTCATTACTATTTTGTATGAGTGCTGCCTGCTTTTTTTCATATCTATAAGGTTTGGACCATACCTTTGTAGGTTGTTACACCTGGTTTATTTTTGGTATTGCTGCCAGATTATTATTCCTATATCTATCTATCTATCTATCTATCTATCTATCTATCTATCTATCTACCGTATATACTCGTGTATAAGCCGACCCGTGTATAAGCCGACCCCCCTACTTTTGCCCCCAAAACCTGGGAAAACCTATTGACTCGTGTATAAGCCGAATGTCGACCCCAGCTCAGGTATAAAGCCACAGCAGTGTGGTATACAGCAGCCTCCCAGTGGTATATACAGCCCCAGCAGTGTTACAGCAGCAGCCCCAGCGTGTATACAGCAGCAGCCCCAGCGGTGTATACAGCAGCACCCAGTGGTGTATACAGCAGCCTCCCCAGTGGTATATACAGCCCAGAAGTGTTACAGCAGCAGCCCCAGCGGTGTATACAGCAGCAGCCCCAGTGGTGTATACAGCAGCCTCCCCAGTGGTATATACAGGCCCCAGCAGTGTTACAGCAGCAGCCCCAGTGGTGTATACAGCAGCAGCCCCAGTGGTGTATACAGCAGCAGCCCCAGTGGTGTATACAGCAGCAGCCCCAGTGGTACACAGGCGCCCCCCCATGAGTATATAGGCCCCCCCATCAGTATACAGGGCCCCCCCCCTTGCTGCGGTAAACCTGTAAAGTAATAGATGATTATACTTATCCCTGACGCCGTCGCTGCCGCCGCCATCGCGATCCTCCGGCTTCATCCGTCTTCCTCCTCCGTTGTGGGCGCAGGCAATGACGTCATTGTCTGCGCACCAGAGGAGGAAGACAGATGAAGCCGGATGCAGCCGGAGGATCGCGATGGCGGCGGCAGCGACGGCGTCAGGGATAAGTATAATCATCTATTACTTTACAGGTTTACCGAAGCAAGGGGGGCCCTGTATACTGATGGGGGGGCCTGTATACTCATGGGGGGGGGGCGCCTGTGTACCACTGCGGCGTATGACTCGCGTATAAGCCGAGGGGGTACTTTTCAGCCCAATTTTTGGGCTGAAAAACTCGGCTTATACGCGAGTATATACGGTATATCTATCTATCTATCTATCTACAGTTGTGGCCAAAAGTATTGACACCCCTGCAATTCTGTTCAGTTTCTTCCTGAAAATGATTGCAATCACAAATTCTTGGTATTATTATCTTCATTTAATTTGACTTAAATGAAAAAACACAAAAGAGAATGAAGCAAAAAGCAAAACATTGATCATGTCACACAAAACTCCAAAAATGGGCCAGAAAAAAGTATTGGCACCCTCAGCCTAATACTTGGCTGCACAACCTTTAGCCAAAATAACTGCGAGCAACCGCTTCAGGTAACCAATAACCATCATGAGTTTTTACAATGCTCTGCTGGAATTTTAGACCATTCTTCTTTGGCAAACTGCTCCAGGTCCCTGATATTTGAAGGGTGCCTTCTCCAAACTGCCATTTTTAGATCTCTCCACCGGTGTCCTATGGGATTCATGTCTGGACTCATTGCTGGCCATCTTAGAAGTCTCCAGTGCTTTCTCTCAAACCATTTTCTAGTGCTTTTTGAAGTGTGTTTTGGGTCATTGTCCTGCTGGAAGACCCATGACCTCTGAGGAGACCCAGCTTTCTCACACTGGGCCCTACATTATGCTGCAAAATTTGTTGGTAGTCTTCAGACCTCATAATGCCATGCACACGGGCAAGCAGTCCAGTGCCAGAGGCAGCAAAGCAACCCCAAAACATCAGCGAACCTCCGCCATGTTTGACTATAGGAACCGTGTTGTTTTCTTTGAATGCCTCTTTTTTTCTCCTGTAAACTCTATGTTGATGCCTTTGCCCAAAAAGCTCTGCTTTTGTATCATCTGACCACAGGACATTCTTCCAAAACATTTTAGGCTTTCTCAGGTAAGTTTTGGCAAACTCCAGCCTGGCTTTTTATGTGTTGGGGTAAGAAGTGGGGTCTTCCTGGGTATCCTACCATACAGTCCCTTTTCATTCAGA
The DNA here is from genome assembly GCA_033576535.1 of Allobates femoralis. Lineage (NCBI taxonomy): Eukaryota > Metazoa > Chordata > Amphibia > Anura > Aromobatidae > Allobates > Allobates femoralis. The sequence goes on along the minus strand of JARQOC010000001.1, from coordinate 76,096,837 downwards.
CGCCAACGGATTGTACGGGTTGACAATGTTGTACCCTCAGACTGCAGGGCAGCTTGAACTTGTTTGGATGTTAGTCGAGGTTCTTTATCCACCATCAGCACAATCTTGCGTTTAAATCTCTCATCAATTTTTCTTTTCCGTCCACATCTATGGAGGTTAGCCACAGTGCCATGGGCTTTAAACTCCTTGATGACACTGCGCCCAGTAGACACAGGAACATTCAGGTCTTTGGAGATGGACTTGTTGCCTTGAGATTGCTCATGCTTCCTCACAATTTGGTTTCTCAAGGCCACAGACAGTTCTTTAGTCTTCTTTCTTTTCTCCATGCTCAATGTGGTACACACAAGGACACAGGACAGAGGTTGAGTCAACTTTAATCCATGTCAACTGGCTGCAAGTGTGATTTAGTTATTGCCAACACCTGTTAGGTGCCACAGGTAAGTTACAGGTGCTGTTAATTACACAAATTAGAGAAGCATCACATGATTTTTCTAACAGTGCCAATACTTTTGTCCACCCCCTTTTTTATGTTGAATTATATCCAATTTGGCTTTAGGACAATTCTTTGTGTTTTTTAATTGAAGTCTAATTAAATGAAGATAATAATACCAAATTTGTGATTGCAATCATCTTCAGGAAGAAACTGAGTATTATCTGACAGAATTGCAGGGGTGTCAATACTTTTGGCCACAACTGTACATACTCTAGAATACCCAATACATTAGAATTGGGTCACCATCTAGTATTTGTATGACGATAATTATATAGAAACATTGTGCATTTTAAACTTGATTACTATGGATTCTATAGATCTTAATTGAAGGAGAATTTTCACTTTACATTTATTTACATAAGGATACAGGTAATGAATTGTCTATAATGAGTCACAGTAGTACAATAACAAGGATAGTTACTTCTAGGCATTCACAGCACATAAAGTAATTAACTTCACAGGAGAAGTTACGTTTAGGAAAGTTTTTATGGTTTGTTTAGAGCCCACAGAGAGCAACACAAAGAGATATTGGTAAAATAGATCCTATAAATGATGACTCTAAGAAAATGTTAACGCAGGAATGATTTTAAAAAGA